>JAKWBI020000488.1:0-35859 GCA_022664585.2 Zalerion maritima
TCCCAGCCCCCAAACAATTTTTTCCACAACATTTGTTTTGCTGCAAAAATGTCAAACCCAAAGTCTTTACCCCCCCCCCCCCCCCCCATTAGGACCCCCCCCCCCCCCCCCCAAAGCAGGTTGACCTCGCCGCTTTTTCACCCGGTCCTAGGTTGTAGGCTCTAGGGCAAAGCTTTGTATGCCTAGGATTATCAGAGAGAGAGAGAGATATATATATATATACATATATATTTTCCATCTCCCAACTATATCTGTTACCATCTCCATGGCTTCTTCCTCTCCCCGGGACATAAAGAAACCTGCAAAAATTCCCGTACCCCATATAGCTACAATACTCGTGTCACGGGAGGTAGTTACAAGTCACACATCAGCAGTCATTATTGCTACACGCAGAAAAATTAGGTAGGCTTTTTTTGTGGTATTGTTTTGTACGGAAGGCAATACTGACTTCCTTTTTTTCAGCTACCATTTTGAATCATGGCTCCCTCCCAAGGACTCTCCGATGTTTCCGTTAAATACGCCCGTCGACGTGGTTAACAGGGGATGCGCGCATCCGCACGCGCCGGATTCGGATGCTTCCGCCCCAATTTCAAAGAAGGGCGGGGCTGGTGCGGATCCTCATGTCCCCGAACACCTTGCCGATGATGGTGCCGTTGTCCGGCTTGTCGTGGTTGGGCCTCTTCAGCCGCATGACGTCGCACCCCTGGGCGGGATCCGTGAGGATGGCCCTCAGCTTCTCCGCCCCGAGGGGGCTCCTCGCGGGTCTCATGGCGCCGTGGTGCCCGCCGACGCCAATGATCTTGCTGCTCTGGCCGTCGTCCTCGTGCAGGCTCACGTCCGCGAGCAGGTGGATGTTTCTGTCGTTGGCCAGAATCCTCTTCTTCAGCCTCGCCTCAAGGATGTCCACCTCGAGGGTGAACTTGGTGGCGAAGTGGTAGACTATGACCGTCTGGCTCTGCGGGTAGCGCGCCGCGCGCGCGATCGCCTGCTTCATCAGCATGTCCTACTTGCTGACGTTGCGCTCGTACAGCGGCGAGACGAACATGACGTGGCGAGCACAGTCGAGGTTGACGCCTGCAGAGTCGCTCGAGGTTATGTTGAGCATGAGGACCTTGGTTTCGTTGTGGTTCATGTTCGTCTCCGTGAAGTCCCTGATGCGGTCCTCGATAAGCCTGGTAGGAGCCTTCTTCGCTTTCTTCTTGGCCTTTCCCTTTTGCTTACCCTCATCGGCACCGGCATCATCCATGGGGGTATCGTCATCCTCGTCCCCGTCGTTGTTCTGGCCATCGTGGTTTTCAAGTGTCGTGACGTCCAACCCCTGGTCCTCCATGGCGCGCTTAAGCCTGTCGTGTATCTCCTTGTACTGGTAGAAAACGATGATCTTGGTTCCTCTGGGAAGAGCCATGATGGTAGACACGACCGTAGCACATTTGGCTCCGTGAATTTCGGGCTTCATGGCAGAGGAAGTGACCTGGAGGCTGCGAGCCGGGACGGTGCTGTCGACCAAGCTTGTTCCGCAATCGACGACGGGACATATGGGATCGGCCTGCCTCTGCCCCGCGTCAACGCAGTCGCTGCATAGAATGTGCCCGCACTTGGCGCTGACGACGTACGAGTCTATGCTGCCGACGAGAGGCTCGTCGTGGAGGCCCTGGCAGCGAGGCATCTCGAGTCTCTTCATCTCTGCGGGTGACTCGACGCTGTCGATGTATTGCCGGAAATGATCTTGCACGTCGATCCATCCGTTGCCTTCGTTGTCGAAAGCCTCTCTGTAGCTCTTCTGTCGGCGAGTGCAGGGCGAGCACATGCCGCCTGCTGGCAGGGCCATCATCTTGGCCATCTGGTCCCAGTGGATATCGGCACTCGGGATGAGGCACCTGTCTTCGTACGAGTCGTTTATAAAGAGAGGGCTTTTCTTGCACGCGTTGGACGTGCTGCTGTCTGAAGCACACTCGAGGGAGCACACTCGCGAGAGAGACTTGACCGAGTCAAGAAAGCTCACGCCGCGCATGGTGTCCCTTATCTCTTCCACCAGCTCCAGAAGTCGCGACATTGCGATGTTGCATTCGCCGGCCGACGTCGGGATATCTTTGCCCTTTTTCCACTTTTCATCGATCTGCCACGGTATGTCGTCGTGGTCTTGCACTTGTCCGGGAGCCGCCTCGGCAACCTTCTGGGACAGTGGGTATTCACGTCTCTCGAAGGCCCTGATTTCGCCTCCCAAGAACTCCTTGAAGTCTGGAAGGGTATGGGCCGGTCCCTTGGGGACGTTGTGGGCAAGCGCCCAGCTCTTGATATCTTTGAGCTGGGCTTCGGTCACCTTGGCGTCCCTCAATAACTTCTTGGCCAGCTTGGTCGCAGCAGCTCGCTTTTCTTTCTCAGCCTTTGCCTTTTCTTCCTTCGTCATGGCCGCCTCGTCAACTTCTTTCTTTGCTGGCTTCCCAGCCTTTTCCTCTTTCTCCAGCCTTTTTGCCTCCTTGGTTCGTTCTGCTTCCTCGTGCTTCCGGCGTGCTTCGTCTACCGCCTCGTCGACATCTCGGATGCTACTCGGAACAAACTCATCATAGGCGGTTTTGATCGCCTTGGCTCGCTGGGTGTCAAAATGCTGATTGATGTCGCCGATAATTCCCTTCAATTCCTCCCTGATTGTGTCGATGCTTAGGGTTCGAACGCGATCCTGAAGTCTATGGAGATTCTTCTCCTGGCTGAGGTCTTGTCCTTGGGAGGGTAAGCGCGGAGAAGCAATGTTCATCTCCTTCCATTGGCTCGACGTGCCGTGGAGCTGTTGACCACGAGGGTAAAGCGGAAGAGGGTCGACGCTCTCCATCATTGCCACATGTTTTTCGGGGCGGGCATGCTTGTCCATAGGCTTCAGACCTGTGATGAGCGTCTCTAAGTAGAGCATCCTGACTTCTTGCTCATCCATGGGCTCATCTATGTCTTCTGGTCTCAGTCGAAACCAGTCAAACCAGTGGAACTCGGCCAGTAAGCCTCCCAGCGGCCCGGAAAACTCAAGAGTCTCGGTGTTGAATATCCCCCGAACACTCTTGGTTTTGACGGTGTTGTTGAAAAGAGCAGGGCAAAGAGCCAAGCTGAACAGCAGATGGCCTAGGCGACCGCCAAAATAGCCCGAATTATCAGACAAGAGGTTCTTCATCAACTGCTCCAGGGACAAGAGGTTTGGAAGAAGCTCCAGGTTGAAGCCGCGGATGCACTCCTTGACCCTCTTGGCGTCGACGGCAGCAACCCGGCAGACCCTGAACGAATCCTGCTCTCCGTACAGGACAGGGGCCATTTTGATCTTGTTGATCAGCCAGAGGACCTGATCGAAGCGACTCTTGAGCTCCTTGAAGAGAACGTGGAAAAGCTCCATGAAGGTGTCATGGCACTTGGTGTGAAGTAGCTTTGGAAACATGCCGTATTGTTCGGGATCCAGGAATTTGTACTCGCTGGGCAGGTTGGCATACCCGTTCATTCTTCGATCCCTGGCGGAATGGTCCGCGTAGACGGCTGCTGGGCTGTTTGCCAGCTTCAGCAGTAGCTCTGCCACCACGCCTTCCGGTTTATCCATGCTGGTTTCGCGTTTCTGGAGAATCTGGGCTTTCCGGAAGGACAAATTTTCAAACGACATTTGGGCGCTAGCGACATCCGACTGGAGCTGCTGGTATCCGATATGAGCAGACACGTCCTGGTCGACGAGGATGATCTTCTCCATCATGTCGAATTTGGCCTGCTCGCCGAGCGGCTTGAAGAAGAAGGTCTGTACAAATCTTTGGCCTTGGGCGTGCCGCTGCAGCGCCCACTCCGGACTCTTTCTGCCCGCCAGTTCCTCTGCGCACTCCTCCTCTGCGCACTTCTTCTCGGTCGGCCCCCGCGTGATGTGTGGATAGCCAGGAATCACCGCCGACTCCTTCCTGGCCACGTGGATCCCCATGTTCTCGGCCATGCGGCAGAGTTCGCCCAGAGTCGACATGTCCGGCGTGCCGCTGAGGAGCCATTTGGCATCTGTGCACACGTTCTGGACGAAGGAATCAATGTTGGGATCGGCGTATGACACCTCATCCCAGACGACTCGCTCGTACGAGAAAATCTCTAGGAGTGTCACGAGTTCCTGGTCGAGTGGCAGTTTCTTTGTCTTCCCTTTGTTCCCGGTTTCCTGGTCCGCCTCCTCACCGTCGTCATCTGCCTCGCAAGTGCTCTCGCCGTCTTCCCTCCCTTCATTGGCCGTCTTGTCCGCTGTAACAACGTTCTTTCCCTTTCCCGCCACGCCCCTGTCTCTCTTGGTCTTGTTCGTCCTCGCGCAGTCGAGGATCTCGACCCTCTCCTCCTGTGTCGCCTTGTTCTCCTGAGCCTGCGTACGCATCACTTCAAGGAAGAAGTCTTCGTCCTTCCGGTAGTCGCAGCTGACCTGCTCCATGCTCTCTCGGAGAGATGCGATGCAGGACCGGTGCCAGTCTACGACCGCCCTGGTGGAAGCTGTCCTCGAGGGAGCCGGCCAGCCCGTGTAGGCGGCCAATATGTTCCCGTACATACGAGGCCCCGTGTAACCAAACAGCACGAAAGAAGCTATGATAATCTTGGCTCGCTTCATTTTCGCAATCTCCATCTTCTTCAACGCCGTGAGCGACCTGATCACCACCACTTCTTTGTCACCCCATCGCAAGAACTGGCGACACGCCTTGGCCCATTGGTCCACAATTGTGCGGGGCACGATGACGAGTGTTGCGGACAGGTGGATGAAGCCTGGTATCTTCTGTCTGCGCTCTGAAACTTCCTGGCCCAACTGCTCCCTGCGGTCTCTCTGCAGCTTGATGAGTGCCAGTGTGATGATTGTCTTGCCTTGGCCAACATCAAGGGCCAAAATTCCGCCCGGGGTCCAGTTCTTCCTCTTGGCAACTGCAGACAATCGCATCGACATGTGGGGAATGGTGCGCTCTTCCACCTCCTGCTCCTCGAAGGCTTCCTTCCCCGACTCTCGCTCCATCGCCCACGCGACAACTGGTACCTGGGTGGGGAACAGGGCTTTGCGGGTCCTTCCGAAAACACTGCTCAGAGCGAGCGCATGCGAGGCTGTGGTGGAGCCTCTGGCTTCCGTTGGAATGTTGTCTAGGAAGCTGGGAAAGTCTTGCCTTTGGCAACGACCAGAAAGCAGGTCAACATTAAATGCGACCGATATCTGATCCTCTACCAGACGTTCGCGTTGCCAGCTGGCAATATGCTTTCTGTCACATTTGTCGAGAGTGTGGGCAGCGCGGTGGCGAAGGGCTTCTGCATCGACGAGAAGCTCGAGGCGCTGCATCTTATTGTCTGAGCCAGGTACCTCAACCAGGCCCGCAGACCCTCCTACCAAGGACAAGACCTCGGGGGCGTCTCGAACTCCGCTCTCGTACCCGGTTTGCTTGTGGGGGTCCTGGAAAGGGACATCCCCGCTCGAGTTCCAGAACGTCTCGGGTTCATCCGGACAGCACTCGATGCACAAGTCGGGGCCCGCTGGGCCGTCGAAGCATGATAGAAGCTCCTTTCCTGGCAACTGTTGGCTGCGGATGGCTCGGGTAACAGGAGCGATGACGCCCGGCAGAGAGAATGCAGAGCCGCTTACATGAGCCGTCTCCGTGTGCTTCCGGGTCCCGAAATCAATGGTCATCTTGAGCAACTTTCCCTTGCTAGGCCCGATTTCCTTGGATCCGACGCTGTGGCGATCTCCTTCGGCTTCTTCACAGAGCTCCCACTTGATGGTGTCTCTGTCGGTAGGGACCTTTGGCCTTGGCCCCCCAGGGACGTTTGTGAAAACATCCTCGACGAGGCACCCGGCGCCCTGAACGGCCTCCATCTGGGGCATGCGTGGATCAAACTCCAGAGGCAGAACCGCCAAAACATCTCTGCGGTCTCCCGTCTCGGTGGGACCGTGGGATGGACAGATAACCCAGCGATCATGATGGTGGCTGGAGGTACGGCCAATGTCTTGGAAGATGTACGTATCCCTTGTCAAATGGCGGTAGAGAATATCGTAAGGAGCATCGCAGTTCTCAAGCTTCCTGTACATACCAGCGACATCAGGTACCGCATCCTCGTTATCTGGGAAAGCAACAAGCAGGCGTTCCCCATCATATGACTCGGGGCTGACGTTGATGGTTCGAGTCTTCATCCCGGCGTGGACTTCCCACTCATAGTTGTGATTTTGAGCCCTTCCGTCTTCGCTCTGGATGCCGTAGAGTGTCTTTAGAGGCATCGGGCTTGCCGTGCGAGCCACAAACTTGATAGAGCACCCCGCAACCGACTTAGGGCTGTACGGCATCCCAAGCTGCTCGTAGATCTTCTCGCATTCAGCTTCAGCAGGCTTCGCATACAGACGAACCCCTTCATCATGCAGGACAACATGTAGTTGGCCCTCGACGGAGGCGTACACCGCGACGACAGACGCGCTCGGAAGAAGGTACTTTAGGTACACCGGCGACCCAAAGAACTTGGTGAGCCAGGTCCCATAATAAGAACCCAGGTCTGGGCCTGTCCAAGCAGTGAGCTCAATCTTGTGGGGTAGGCATCTCTGGAGGAAATTGACGGCCTCGGCCGCTCTCATCGGGTCCCTCCTCCTAGCGATCCCGTTTTCGATATTGCTTCCCGGCATCATTGGCATGCTCGGTTCAAACCATTTCATATTGTGATGCGGGTTCCCCTTGCAAGCGCTGCAAAGAACGACCTTGCAGTCACGACACTCGAATAGCTCGTCGTAGCGGGAGTGCAGAGCGCTGTCGTGGCAGGGGCAGTAGGCTCGCGTCAATGAAAAGATGTCGGCCTCGGACTGGAGGTCCGGCTGCGTGACGGCATCGGGGGCGTTGAATCCAACGGGGGCATGGGACTTGACAACGCGGATGTTTCTGGGTCTCGAGACAAGAGAAGAAGAATGTCCCTGGTGCTGCTTCGTCGGCGCGAAAGCAAACGGCTGGCCGCTAGCATCTGAGAGAGACATGAGGATGCTGATCATGGCGGCACCCACGACCGGGACGCTCATTGCGTTTCCCGCCAAGTCCTGCAGCTGCTCGTTGGTCTCGTTGGCCAGCACAATCTCGTATTGGGGGATTCCCTGGAGTCTCAGCGCCTCGAGCCCGGTTATTGGGCGACCAAATAGGGTAATGTATGGTATGCCCTTTGGAGTTAGGCATCCGGTACTCCCAGCTGGTTTAGCTTTGTTGCGGTCCGGGTTTTGCGACAGGTCAAAGCATTGAGCTTTGAAGCGAAAATCCGTGTTTCTCGTTTTCTCTCCCGTCATCTGGATTATCTCGACAAGATCAACAACGCGGCGGACTTGTTTGCTGAAATAGATCTTCCACATGGAGGCTCGGATGTTTCGAATGCCGCCGTCCATCCATCGCGTCAGAGGACGTCGGTTGTCAAGGCCTTCCTGATGGCGCAGTACATCATGGCGTGCTTTGCTCTTGGCCCAGTTTGCTTCCTTGCATTCTTTGGCGCGCGACTCGATCTCCATCCGGGCATAGTGCAGGATCGGGTCCGTCGGCAACAGAAGAAAGTCGACCACGTTGAAGTTGGGACAGTGTCGAAGCCGTTCCATGCGCGACCCCCAGCCAGACACCGCCGCGAATGCCATCTCGTCGCTGAGACCAGCTCGATTTCCCTGGCGCCCGTCCACTGCTACCAGATAGCCGCGGCTTCGGGTCTGGGGTATGAAGTAGTCCTTGGTGTCGAATAAGCCCGAGCTCCATGCGTAGCCAGCTTGTCCGAAGCATCGCCCAACGTATTCCCACGGGCAGCCTTGTACGTTCTCAAGCACCACTACTGTAGGCCTATGTCGATAGACGTACGAAAGCATTGAATAGAACGTTCTGTCAGACTCTCCGCCAGCCACCTTGGTGTCGCAGACTGATTCAAAAGCTTCCCTCAGCCACTCTTTAAAGAGTCCATCCTTCCAGCGACCAGGTCTGTAGTTGATCTTGATCGAGGGGTTAGATTCCGAGGCGGCATGCTCGGTCTTCTTATTCATGTTCAGAGCTGAGAACTCAGTGCATGAGCATCCAGCAACTAAAAGGTCAAGACCGGTCGGAATCTCAGCCATTGATCCGAGGGCAGTGGGCCTAGTACAAGCATGAGATTAGCGGCAAGTCTATTCGATATCATATCGGCTGGTCCGATATACCAAACACCATCGGATTACCGGAAAAGAAAATCGAAGAGATGGAAATGGCTTACGCTTCGCGCTGGTTCTTTCCAAGATCTATAACATCCCTAAAGACAGTCTTCACTCCTGTGTTTCGATAGATAAACGATTGCTTGAAGGGAACTATCTCGCAGCTGAAGATATGGTCCACCTCCAGATCAAAGCCTGCCATCGCCTTAAGCTGGCGAGTGAGTTCGGTCAGAGCGAATACGGGCGAGTCGGTGCCCGAGCACATTGTGCCCAGGCGGATAGACCTGGGCTTCCCGGGTGGGAAAACTTTCTTATTCTCAACCACACCAACTCGCTTGAGCATAAGATGGATCATCTCGTTCAGATCCGCCGGAGGGCTCTCCAGATTGTCTTTGTGGCCTGTCTTGGGCAACACGTTGGGGTTGGGACCGTTTCTGCCAGTGTTGTAAGCTGTACCAAGGTTGCGGCGAAGGGTGCCACCAGCGCCATAGTCACCCGTGTCATCGGGGGTAGAAGCTCCATCTTCCCCAGAAGAGACCGCAGATGAAGTTGAGGAAGAAGCATCAGAGGGGCTGCCAAGCTTAGCACGTTTGCTGGGCAAACCACCGGATGGACTGGTAGGACTACCTGGACCGTCCGAGTCCCCAGCCTTTCTTGTCGTCATGACGATGGTGCCACTTCCGAAAGAAGACTGGGGAAGCCTGAGTAGAGGATACACGGCCTTGATGAGGGATTGGGAATAAGGTGGGCACGCTGGGGAGGGTCTTGTTTGTGTGTTGTTGGTGTCTGGACGTGTTGAGTATGAGAGGGAAACACTCCAAGATGGCTTGCGAAGGATGTGCTCGGAATATTGAGGGTATGAAGAAAGAGGAAGGGTAAGGAAATAAACAGGCCAAGAGGAGAAAGGCAAAGGGTAATAAGCGCATGAAAGGCAGGCAGGCAGGCCGACGATGATGTCGCCAAGCGAGGGGTAAGCGGGTCTGCGATGAGTCGCTGCAAAGGGCTTCGCCAAGAGGGTTCACTATGATGTCGCCGAGCAAGGGGTAAGCGGGTCTGCGATGAGTCGCTGGGAAAAGTTGTGCCAAGAGGCTTCACGATGATGTCGCTCAGAAAGCGGGTTTACTATGAGTCGCCAGAAAATAAAGACAGCAATCAGGTCAACGATGATGTCGCACAAGCAGAAAGGAGTGCAAAATCGCCAATAACAAGTTGTTATGAAAGGGGTGATTACGACAAGATGATCGACGACAATGTCGCTGGCGGGTCGATAAGGAGACGCCAGCCAACGATGAAAGCAAGGGGTCAACAATAACTTGCCCCGAAAGGGGTTAGGCAAGAGGGCCGACGATGATATCTTCCAAGCAATGGGTTGCTGCGAAAGGGGTACGGTGAACAGGTCAGCAATATGTCCCCATGGAATGAGGAATGGAAGCAGACCCACGACGATGTTCTCGCAAAGCAGGGGAATGATTAACTTCTAGGTAGTGGTGATCTCTTTCTTGTTGAGGGAATCGATTAGCACACAACAGTGATATAAGGCAAGATGTATGTTCTGGCAGAAAACCGTGTTTTGTTTCAAGTTCCTGGGCCGCCATTAAGATGTGATTTCTTGCTCAGACTAGAGTAATACCAGCCCCCCTTAGCATGGGATTATAGTAGACCTTGCTAGGGAGCATCGTGAAGGTTTGCGATGAAGTTGCTGACGGTGACAGACATGGGCTGTGTTCAACTTGGGAACTTCAAACCAACAGGCTGACAGTGTAGTTAATTTCAGACAAACGATTTTTCCGTGATCCTGGACTTGTTTCCCGGCTTCCACCGCGATAAACGATGATATCAAAATAGTTCATGCCGGATAGGGCCTGCGTCGGTCTGTTAGTTATACGCAAGCCTATGAGGGTGATATTTGCCTTGATTCTGTTTGTGGAGTATGATACCCATAACCACAAAGTACTGAAAGGTAAATATCAAGCGTTGGCACTTTGACCTCAATAATGAGCATACGAAGCCACAAAAAAGCGATGCTGAGAAAGAGATGGCTTTTGTATGCACCTGAAAGGCCAAACCAAAAGCACCGTGGTAAAAAATTGTAGTCGTCTCGATAGATCTCCGTCCAATACCTTTAGCTGTCCTTTAGGGTGTATAGAGATAGGAATAAATATCAAATGAATTCCCCAGGCGATGGTGTAGTCCATGCCGGGAGACAACAACAATAATAATAACAAATCGCCGGAATTTCGTCCCGATAATGCTCATTGCCAAAAAGAACATCAAACCACTATTTATTCGTTAGCTGAGGCAAAGTCCAACTATAAATGAAGAATGGCAATTTTGGTTTCGGGTGAAATTGGATGCATGAGATGTAAAGTTATACCATTCCTACCAGGGATCTAGTCATCATTGGCCAATGCACCCAGGTATATAGGCAACCCCTCCCTCAAGTGGCGTTATCATAGGTCTTGTGCTGATAGGGTGGATTAGGCGTTTATATCTTTAGTTTCACTGGTCACCATGTGGTGGCTACTAGGGCTTTATCGTGGACGATGACAGAGATGAACGAGGATAGGGATTATCAACAGGATAAGAGGCGTAAGAAATAATGATGATTAATACTAGCTAGGCAACTATACAATAAAAATTAAATCAAGACAAGGCAGGACCAAGAACCGAAGACAAGGACGTTTGGAAAGTGTAGGACACCCGTCTGTTTCTGTTTTTGTTTCTCCTGCGGGAACCAAGTGCAAAAAGAAGAAGAAAAGATTTGCACGGAGACTTGAGTAGAAAGTATACCCAGGATTCTGCACGTGCAATAAAATCCCAGTTTTCTTCATATCAAGAGACAAGGGGAAGGCACGTTCCACGGAGATGCCAAAAGTAAACACAGTGTCAAGGTGTAACGGACACGGTGGCACCAGAGTGTCCCTGGGAAAGCTACCAGAAGAAGCATCCATTCACATGCCGATTTCCCAACCAAAAACTATCCATTGTATTGGGCCCTCCTTGGTGTCTGTAACTCTTTGGCAAAAACGATTATTTCATTAAAAGTAAGCAAGGTGTTTGCCAGGATGGTTTCGAATGTCGCACCCTGCGTGAAGAACAAGATCGAGAATCTCTCCGGAATCGCCCTAAAGGAAGGTGGAAACCCATATCAGGCCCTGATAGAGGCATGCGAGGATGATCATGTAAGTACGAGGGTGGCTCGTAAGATGGGCTTGGCTTTTTGCTCTTGTCATCGAGCTCCATTCTGAAGGGTGCCGCTTGGTTGGAGGGGTGAGGGGGCCAAGATGTGACGTAGGAATCCAGAAGAGAAACACGACCCAAGGACATACGAAAGAAATGGTCTAGGAGTGGAAGGCAAAGATGCCTGTTCTTACAAGAGAGGGTATTAAATATTGCATGAATTGACGAGCCCGTCAGTTGCAATCAAGAAGGAGAAAGGATGTGGTTACTTTACAAGCTACGAACTCCAAGATCGATAGAAAATGGTTGATCGAGGCTAGGTCCAGCATAGAGAGGCTGTACCACTGCTAACGACAAACAGCATCGGATCCAACTCATCTATTTGGCTCACCGCGAGGCAAGAAACGATCAACAACGTGAAAAGTTCCTCTCCAAAGATTGCGATGGGGTCATAATCGACCCTGTCTTACTCCGACTCGAGAATCCCACGATAGAGCCCGGCTTTAGGGACGATAGACACTGTCTGACCTTCTGGGCAAGGCCGCCAGATCATGTGTTGAAGCTGGCATCTTACGTCCAGACTCTGTTGAAGGAGGCTGCACCCAGTATGTAACGCCCGCCAGAGGAGAACATTCCGGCTAGTCTGCTAACTTTATTTTCTGCTAACGTTAGATCTCTGGCTTATGCCGCCTCACTGCATGCACATGACTGCGCTCGAGGTAGCGCACTCCAAAACACCCTCCGAGATCACCAGACTGGTAAAATATGTGAAAGGCGTTCTGCCAGTTGTTACAACCATGACTGTGACGCCTGGCAAGAGGCCTCGTCTCGTCAAACCATTGCTCTCTTACGACCTGGCGGCTGTCGCGTTGTCGTTTGTTCCTGCAGTTGATGAGCCCACTGCGTCGCCAGCTGCGGTACCAGAGACGACCGAGGAATACAATTCCCGGACGGCAGACGCGACGCTTCAACGCCAGCCGGGGGAGGATGGTTATACTTATCATCATTTCCGTCGTGATTTGTTTGATCTCTTGAGCACAACAGGTGCCGAAATCACATCTCGCTACGTGGTCCCCAGCGCCCACATCACTCTTGGCCGCTTCCTAACCCAAGGCGACCACTCAAGACCCTCCCAGAGAACAGCCTGGATTAACAAGATTGAAGAGGTCAACCGGTGGCTCCAGTCCGACGTGTGGGGCCAAGTGGGAGCAGACTTTGTCGGAGAATGGTGTATTGGCCAGGAGAAGGGACTCGAATCACGAGCTGGTTCCCTCTGGTACGGTGGAGGACGAGCCATCATGGTTGGTGAGGGATTCTAAGATAAGGGGCACGGCATGGCAAAGGATCAAATATTCTTTGGATCACGAGGCATCAATAGAGGATTAGGATTTCAAGACTTGTGTGAGCATGTGGACGCCGAATGATTCGTTACATATTCAGCAGCGCAAAGAAATATCACGCCTTCAACTCCATGTTATTGGGCCGTATGATGCCGCCTACAATGCATCTTATACATCGTCATGGAGGCGAGCCATCGCACTTGGAAACCGTTGACTCTCCCGCAGGAAGCCACCGCTAGATAGGGAGCCGGTGTGGGTGGGCCAGAGTGGGTAATGTATTTATATTCATTCCCTAGAGCCCGACCTCAAGTGAGGTGACATACTCCTGTCGCCTAAGATCCCGCCGTAACCGAATGCCATGAGAACCGCGAAAAAATAAACGAGTATTGACCGAGTTGGGGAATGCAATTTAGAAAACTAGAGCCGCGCCCTTTGTCTTCTTGTCACCACTGTAGAGGAGAGAATAGACACATGTTAGCAAAAAGTCCTAGTAAAAGTCACTCTACGCCAAGCAAGACGCAGAGTATCGGAGAAAGGGGTATGAAGCAGCGTAGCTGATGGGAAACGTACCCGAGCTCAAAGTGCTTGCATCGCTTTAGTGCTAATTGACACTTGGCCTTGCACTTGACGCATTCCAATCGGAGGACAATCTTCTTGGTAGTCTTGGCTTTCTTGTGGAAGACGGGTTTCGTTTGACCACCATAACCGGACTGCTTGCGGTCGTAACGGCGCTTTCCCTGGGCGAAAAGGGAAGCCTGTGGGCGAGAGATATGATGTCTTAGCTTGCAGTTCCCTCCAACATCTCTAAATGGGAGCAGCGCTCGAGCTCGAGAGCGCCCACGGGGATCATGCCATCATACCTTTCCAGCCTTGTACTGGGTGACCTTGTGCTGCGTGTGCTTGCGGCAGGTCCTGCCCTTGCAGTAGGTGTTACGGGTCTTGGGAATGTTCACCTAAAGCCCACAATATTAGCAGCAGTCCCGGGGCTTCGATGTAAGTCTGAAATTTCAGTTCCCGGCACGCCATGCCTATCCTACTGCGTCGTCATCGAACCTGCTCCGAAGTTGCTCGTCTTGCATAGTTGTATTTGTGGTGATTAGATTCCAATCGCTCAACAGGTTGCTACTGACGATGCCAAAGGCAGTAATCATCGCCAGTCGTCGGGATCGAGGTTGCGGGGTGCGGGCGGAGGTAATTGTTCGCACAACAACGGAGCAGATGCGGTCTCTCGACGGACAGACACTGCAGGACACCAATATTGGCCGGGGTTCTTCATGGAGTTGACGCTTACCATTTTGTCGACGGTTTTAGCTATCTGGCTGGTGGTTCGTGATGATTGTGTTCTAAGGTCCGCTTGGTGGGATGCAGCCGGTAAATTTTGTCTAGGCGAAAGGTCGAAATTCAACTTGTGGGAATACTAGGGCCTGCAGAAAGTTCAGCCTCGGTGGCTGGTTTAGCTTGCCCCGTGGCTAAAATCCCACACATATGCTTTTCTGCCGGAGTAGAAGTCACACCGCCCCTACAGTCAGCGGCAGTATCTTATCAGTGATGTATCGATAAGGTCAAGTTTAGTCACAAGATCAAATAATCCTTATTGGCCTAGATCTTTAACGCAGTCGACATACCTATAGTTAGTATTTGTACGTAGGGATGGCATGGTCACGTTTGGTATTCGAATGGTATCCTCCATAGAAACCACTACAATTCAATTTAAAGCGCAAATGCGGCCGTTCCCCACAGTCCTCTTTCACGAGATACAAGTTTTATCTGTAACATTTCCCGAGTATTGCAATCAATTTTTCGAATAGAGCTCGACCTCCCACAAAAAGTAATATGAGTTTATAGAGAGCCAGCCATAGCAGAATTCTGTTCCAAATCATCCACATAGATTAAACCTATATTGCCCTCTAGGTGACTGTAAACTCATACTTCTATCTTCTCGAGTGTTTCTACCTGTATGTAAGTCATTGGGGTGGGAAAACCTTGAACATCGTGGCGCTGATTAAAAGTGTTTAACTTTACTTGTGGTCAGCTGCTATAATTGGAAAATCGCCAAGTCTTTGGGAGAAATGCCTCAAGTTTCTGCGTTTCCTCTGAATAAAGATACATATAGTTCACAGGATTTTCACCATAATGCCCCATCGGGACAGCTTTCTAAGGTATCAAGACTCGGCGAGTCGACAGTGATGAAAGGCTGCTTACCTATGGCCAGCGGCTTGCTATGCTATCCTACTTATGTACTTCAGCCCACCAGTCCCAAACTGTTATTCGGCCACTTCAGATGGTGTGTTTTAAGAATACTAGTGGTAAAAGTCAGGTCCGGCTTCAAACTGTCATAATTGCCAATAGAGAATCTGTATCATGCATTTTTAGTTAAGTTTCAACTTGCTCTGGACTTTTACACATAAAAATACAAAAAGCAAAGATAAGTATAGGGAAAGATGTATTAAGAGTACGCCACCGGCGATTTTTCTGAACACTTCTCCACTCCACGTGTACTACAGTATCCACGGGACAAAGCCTCAAGGGCTAGGAAATGTGTATCTCTTTTGTCATATCTCCTATACACTACATCTTTACCAATATCGTCCATTTTTTCCCCTTGAATAGAAAGTCATCTTTTCTTCCACCAGCATAACTCCACTCTTGGCAAAAACGACACACCTACAAATCAACGAATATCGCCCACCTGGCATTAGCCAAGACGAAGTCAGAAAGTTCAAATATTTAAGACATTAACAATAACTATTAGATATCGGCAACAATAGCAATGGATACCAATCCGAACGCCCGTAGCCCAGACGCCGTGGTAGACGAGGATGGACAAAAGATTCCATTATACCGGATAGCCGCAGATCTGCCCCTACAACAACCGACGCCTATTCCCATTCCGGCAAAAAGACCGTCTGTGTTGCGTATGGAGATAATGGTTAACAAAGTAGAAGCCGATCCAACAATCCGGCCGCCTTGGGCTGTTATACCAACCACGCCAGCGCCCCTGCTGCCGCGTCAACTGAGGCAAACGGCATCAGGGGAAAGAATTTCACTGGTACAAGCGCAACGACGAGAACAAGCTCAGGCGAATATCTCGGCTCAAGCGCAGTATCGCCCAGGGCCAGGACATCAAGCACAACCACAAATTCAAGTGGAATCACAGTTCCAGAGTCAGCCACAATTTGACCCACGTTTACCACAGCCGCAGCAGCGAGAACAGTATCAGGATCTACCAGGACATCGGCAGGCTCAGCCACAGCCCGACGGCCCACCAAAGCCCGACTCCCCTCTACAATCCCGGTTGTCGCCAGCCAAAACCACCCCCGAGCCAGCAATCCACACCATGCCCGGATCATGGGTCGACTCGGACCAGCCGAGTGCGAGGACTGAGTCTCCTCGCGCCAATAACAGCTTTTTGTCGCGCTTCGGCCCGGACACCAGCGAAGCAAGCGCTCATATGCGACAGCTGAGAGAGCTGGAGGAAGGAAAACACAGTGGCAACCCTACACCTACGGATGTGGGAGTGCGTGGACGACAACAAAAACACCAAAACGAAATCCAGAGCCAGACCCACGGAGCTCAACATTTGGCACCCGTCTACGGATACAGTCTCCCCGACCCTCAGATGGATCCATCCCACGTCTGGCGAAACTAACAGCCGCAGCGTCAGCAGCAAAGGCAAGTTTGGGGTGCTGGCGCTGGGATGGGATGTCAGAGTGCGATGCCGATGCTAACGACTCAATATAGCCAATGCGCAGTATCTGGAAATCAGACATAAGATGGATCGACGCAGAGTACTTGGTGGTAGGCTAGAGGATTTTGATTGGAGGATATTATAAAAGTTTGAAGATTGATGCACGAGGGATGAATGGTGGGTTAAATGGAAGTCAAAGAGATGGATAGATGGATGGATATATAATGTGGTTTTAAAGTGGTTTTGCTATACACCCGTTGGCAGGGTATACATGCTCTGCAGATAGCGGGCTGGACAAGGTTGTTTAGTATATGAAGGGATTTTCGACTAGACCAGCGTTGGAGTTATGGGGGGTAGTTGGGTGTCTCGGGTGTCTCGGGTGTCTAGCTGTATTTTTGCTCCACTACTTTCTCAACAGCGAGTTGATCACAGGATATAAAGAGCGTTGCAGTTGTGCTATTTTATATGATCTTCGTATCCCAATAAATGTGAAACTCAGTCCTAATACTTTCATACTAATTTATTTCTACTATATGCTAGGGATTTGCTATTCTTTGAAAAAATTCAGGTCCTACGACTTGTTCATAGACTTTCTAGAATCTGCCGTAACTGTTAGATCGCTCGCCCACCCACCCAATCTCTTGACATGAATTCGAGTATTCAGATATCCAAAGTATAGGAGATACAGTCCGAGTCTTTTTTGGTACGCAAAACAAAGTCGGGTGAAAAAGACCCCCTCCATACCACGTCGTCCAGTCACTTCCTACAAAGAGATCACCTAACCCGACGCAAATCGGGACGTCCTACAGGCATCAATACCTTTCTCAATTACCCATCCGCCCCTCAGGGTCACTCTTTCATCGGCCGTATAAAAGGCCTTGTTGCATCTTTCTTTTCCGGTCCATGTCCTATAATCAAGGATGACAAAATGGCCGTCCGCAGTTCTAGACATCGATATTAAGAAAGGGTGGAGTTTCAACACAACCATCCCAGCCATTGAATAACACCACGTTCGATAACCTGGGACTTCTTTGGCGAACCAGAGTCAAATATATTCCACACTCCCCCTTTCCTTCCCCCCTCTCAAACTAAGAACTTGAATCCTGGAATCATTGGTAAACAATCCGAGCAAAATCACGTCCATCCGAACTAAAAGATCCGTCATTTGGCTCGTAGACACCCCCCATGTACCATCATCGGAATGCCAACATCCCGCCATCCGCCGTAAAAATCTAGAAACAATCCCATATGAACAGGTATAGCAGATGAACACACACAGGCCACATAAAAATAGAGAAAAAGCAGCCAAACTATTAAAATCCAAAGCAAAACCCCTGCAAAGACACCGAGCCGATAGCAAACCAAGCCCAAGAAATGGAAGTATGGTTTGATCGTATACGGGTATCATAGTTTGTTTTCATCGTCATCACCCATCCGTCATGTATCATCCATGCCGGCCCAGTATCAATCATGGCGAGAGTATAGAGGTGGTCGCTTCACCGAGACGCCTCAACGCCAGCTAGTGAGTGCCCAAGAGAAAATAAAATAAAATGGACAAGTCCGTAGTCAAAATCGAGCATGATAAGGGACATGAAAAATATGGAATGAACAATAACATGCGGCAGGCTGGCAGGCTGGCAGGTCGCTAGAACGCCGTCCATCTCACGCTCAGGATGCACGAGGCTGTATCACCCAAATAGTCCGGCAATCAATTGGGGGGGCGCCAGCCCCTGATCATCTTGCCGGGGTTCTATTTCCGCAACACGGCATCGTACATGCTAGCGAGACCTGTGATGGCAGTGCCGGCGAGGACTCCCTGCCAGCCGCCGTACACCGCGTCGTTAATGCGCGAGATGGCAACTGGATCAATCCAGCCGCCAAACGTAACGCCCTGCTTGTAGACGACATAACTCAGCAGGGCCTTGGCAACACTGAAAGTCACTGGGTCGATAACATGCTCGGGCTGGCTTCCGCTAGTATTAAGCCTACCGCGCCCGCGAGGGGACGAAGAAGACGCGGCTGCGGAAAGGTTGAAGAAGTATCCAAGCAAGCAGGGTCCCACCAGGGAAGTAAAAGTCCAGGTGAGGGCAGGGTACCAGAAGCTCGACGTCACCAACAAGAACATGTCGGGAAGACTGATGGGGTACGCGTTCGTTCCCAACACTTCGACTGCGGGGATAGTGAAGGCGTAGCGGTCGGCCAGGATCTCCTTGCGCAGAAAATACATCTCGAACGCAGCAACAGAGAAGAGGATGCTTGTCACAGTAGAGAGGGTTTGGCGCGTGGCGGTTACATGGTTTGGAATCTTGGATTCTGCATACATGCTAGCCATGCGGTTCCGCACCGCGGTAGTGCTGCGATCGACGGCCTGGGCCACGTCGGCCGGGGTCGCGGGGAGAGGAATGCGCGACGCCAAGGAGAGGGTCCGGCCCGGCGTGCGTGTGAGCGCTGTGCTGGCGGCAGATGTATCCGCTACTGGCATTGAGGTGTCCTCCTCTCTGTAAGTGGTTCGTTAGTAGGTTGTCCGTGAAGATATTCACAGCTGTTTTGTCGCGTCGCATCGCGTCGCGTCCAGTTGAGCGATGCGCCAGCGGCACCTATATGGATACTTACTCTGCAGAAGTTGATGGGGACGGTTCAGGCTCGACTGGAGTGGTAGAGGCCTTCGTGGTTCGTCTCTTCATGATGCGCAGCTCGGCGGGTGCAGGGGCTTCACGCTTGACTGGGGAAGTCATTCCCATGCGACGAGTGTTGTAGTAGCCCGACAAGCGCGGGTCGCTGGAAAGAGTCGCGGCATTCTCAGCAAGAAAATCTTCAAGCTCAGCTTCAATTTCTCCCTTGCGCTTTCCGTCAAGGCTGTAGAATTGTAAATATTGTGTTAGCTTCGCGAGTCACGAAAAATCAAACGCGCCTGCCCAAAAGTCAAGAATGAGGGGAAGCGGTGTTGTTCGCACCACGCCGGCGGGAAAAAGCAACAATACAAGTCCCAAACATTATGAATCTTATCGAGGTGGCTTGTAAAAGGAAATGCGACAAAGAATGAGGACATACTCGTTAATTCCAAGGCTAGTAGCAAGCTCGACAAGGTCGCCCTTGCGCTGTCGTTGCAGCCAACTCGATATTCCGGACATTGTGGCGGTGGCCGATACAGAGAACAGATGATTTGACGGGATCGGGTCGCAAAGGGTAGGCGACCAGTGTGCAGTCCAAAGGATAACAATATAAAGTATCAATATATAACTGCGGGGGATTCAAGCCTTGATGATGCTATTCAGAGAAGAGGAGGGGAGGGGCGTGCGAGAGTAGCGGGCTGGGTGTGGGTTGTTGCGTTGTTTATGTTTGTTTTGGTTCGAGTTGTGTTGGTGCGGGCACTCAGGCGGCTTTGGGGTGAGGCGGGATCAATCCGCCCGCCTCCCGCGCCTGCCCCAAGCAGCGAACAGCGGCCAGCAAGGTAGCGCTGAGAGGGACCGGCGCCTTGCCTGTTTGGGATGCCTTGTAAACAAACTGAATCACTTTCCCACAGCGGCCAGAATCTTTGCCAAGACCTCTCGCATCCATGGGACTCTCCTTCACGTCCAAAACGCGTCGCTTCCTTTCCTGGTCACGAGTGGTCGAGATGATGACGCCGAACAAGACATCAATCACGGGCAACCACGCAGCTCTAATCATTTTCCAGCTCCATGTTATTTGTCCGATTCCTAGTAGCTCAAGTTTTTCATTAGCCTTGGGTGAATGTTCTCTGTTTTTTTTTTTTTTATGATTTTCAGGTCAAAGGTTCTCCTCCAGTATATTAGTTAGGTGGAGTGAATATTTTGATATTAGTATAAATAATAAAGTATAAAATTAAATAAAAACGAATGTATCTCGGGTATTTGGAAATCAACAATGGTGTTAGGAAAAGCTGTCCTCCCATTATTGATAAAAAAGACAAATGAAATAATCATGCCTTCAACTCCAAAACTCCATCGATAATCGCAACCCTATGTACTCATACACACCACCTCATCCTAACCACAGTTCAACCGCTACTCTCCCCCTTCGCCTCCCCTGTAGCCCATCCTGTCGCACTAAACCAGCCCATCAAGTCAATCAATAACAGTCTCGACCCTCCGTATCCTAATCTTCTCCTCCCCGTTCTGACCCTCCTCGTCCACAACATCAACCCCACCACCGTCAGCGCAATACCCAAAGCCAACGTATTAACGCCTTCTCCCAAGCTCTCTCCTCCCTGCGTAGCATCCTGATCAGAAATCACAGTAGACTCGTCTGATTCGTCGTCGTCATTTTCCGTGGGTTGATCCTGCGTGTGTTGTTAGCTCCTAACCACAGTAACACGATATATTTGGACCAGAGGAATGAGTATTTCATTGAGAGTGGACTTATAGATGAACGGATGAATGTATCAACGGATGAAGAGGCTGGTGGTAGAAAGGAATAGGAGGACGTACAGCTAGGATGCTAAAGAACCGGGAATCCGCAAATACCACCCACGGCCCATTCCGGCTTTCCGTCGCCACGGGGTTCTGAGGTAGTATTCGTACCTGGGAATTCGATTCCTCGTGGTATGGAGAGGCATTGAAACGTTGTCCCAGACGAATGTTTCTCCAGTTGCTCATTCTATATGTCAATCATCAGTATCATGCCAGAACACCATTATGGGTGTTAGGAAGGGCCCAGCGGAGACACTTACCAGTCAGATTAACAGACCTAATAGCATATCCCTCCTCATTATTTCCAGATACATCGTCATCTGTAGGCAAACCGGCTTGTTTTCCTCCGGTACCGGATCCCAATCCATCAGAACGTCCGTCCCCTGAACGACATTTTCGAACTTGTGCTTGAATCCCGGGGTCACTGATCCGACCAGCAAGGCTGTTGTGACCGGAAGAAGTAGTGATCGTCTCATTTTTCGTCGGTAACTTTGGCATGTAGTCAGGTTGCTGTGATCCTTCTTGAGTTGCACGTATGATACATCCGTTCAGTGCTGTATATGATATGATATGCCGGGCGTGGAGATTTTGGGTGCTTGTTGGCTCAAGGAGGGAGCCCTTGATTTGGCTCTGGACTGTGGGTCCGGTACGAATTTATAGTGTAGGGCTCCGGATTCCTAAATGTCGGCAGCTCCTAGTAACCACGTGGTGGGTATCAACGCCTCGGCCGAAACAATGCCGCCTTTGACTTCTACCAGGTTGATGGATGCGTAAATGTGATCACCCTAAGAGCGCCCACGCGCCCCGATATGACGCTCGCGGCTAGAAATGTCAGTATGCTGTCACAAGAGGCGTCGAAGCTGAGCCTGGGTGGTGTCTGCTCATTTCCTCAGGGCTGCTCTCTATTGTGCTACCCTTGACTGAAATCGAAGTCATCAACGGCCTCGAGCGAACTTGTGTTAGTAACAAAAAAATACGAAGTAAGGACAAAATCTACCGGGGAAATAAAGAAAATATGACCAGAAGAGCGTAGGTGGCGGGGAACTCAACCCTATCAAAGACAAACATCAAAAGAGTATCGGTGGAAAGCACGATGTTCAGCCTAGATACGCTCGCCCTGCACCCTCTTTTCATCCGGAAACCCGACATATTGTAATCGTCAATTTTCAAATTCTATGCCGAATGACGGCTCACCCCGCCCTCGTCCATTCAAGGCAAACCCCTTCTTCGCTGCTACTATACTATGCCATATACTGCTCTCTGCCGTAGTATGCCATATTGCCAAGCCATGGGGAAAAGAAACATTAATGTAGTCCGAATATGAAAGGCAGCGACTAAGGGAGAGGAGGTCGCACCCTTCAGGGTTAATAGGATAAGCACCACGACCCGCGAAAAATAAAGTGCGCGGCCAATCACCGATTTCCCGTCGTTCGCAGTTCTTACCACAATGAGGGAAGGAGTCATTCTCAGCCGGGGCTAACTAGACTTCTTCCTGTCGTAGCTAGCACAAATCAAAAGACGCTGGTGTTATTGGCCATGCTAGATGCGGGCAATGGCGAGTGGTGGTAAATATCGGTTGATGGGGATAGATGGTTATATTTTCGATTTTTACATCCAATTCGCTGGTGGCCATTTCCAGGAATGGATATGATCCATGTCTTATCACGTCTGCTTGCAATCCCCTCCCTGATCAACAAGTTGCGTACATAATATTCCTACACGCTGTCCTCGACTAGGCAGCAAGACAATTGCGAGTGGTGAAATTGAACGAGAAAATAAGACCCATTTCTTAGACCGACTGCCGACTGCCGTCTGCCCTAGACCCAAACGCCAGAGATGCTCGGTTTATTTCTTCATAAAAGACTTTCCCCTCCAAACGCAAGAAACAAAACCTCACTATGTAGTTACTCCTCGGTATCTCCTTGCGATGGGTTTCGCTTGCTATGAACCAGGAAACCCCCTTCCCGCTTCCGCTACTCGTTTGGCACGTGCCGTTTCGCTAACTAGAAATCGTACTTTTCGTATTTGATCGATGAGTATATGTCGCCATATGCCCTAACCAGTGTCCTCCAGTAGCAAGCAGCAGCAGCCCTAGTCAAATATCGCTTTCTGTAAGTTTTTGCTTGGTTCTCTGCAATCGACCTAGCGTATGCAGACATCTTCTCGAGGGCCTGTATCTTGTACTTGACATCTTGCATGTCGGTTCTGACATAGACTAGGTTGTGCTTGATCATCTGCGTTATGTGGGTGCCATCATGCCACCGCCCCAAAACAGGATCTTGACTCGGCCTATACGGTTTCCTTGACCCCGCATCAAAGCCAGCATCTGCCATGGTAAGTTCGGAGTAGAGATCAATCCAGTCCGATTTTCCTCTGAAAACGACGGACCCGCAGATGCCAACACTGTCGATATAGTTGGACCCGAAACTTTCATCCCAGATGATATACTTGTGTTGGCAAAGTGCTCTTCCTGGATCCTTCTCCACGTCCACATCCTTCCCGTATCCCTCGATCCCGCTCGACTTATCGCGAGGATCCGTATGAATGCCCCATTCCTCTCCGAATAGTTGATCATCTAGGAATGCCTTGGTTGGATTTCTTCCGCCCGGGGGGTGTCCAGAGGGCCAAGTAGCCACAGCCCTCGTGATCTTTTCCTCGAACTCAACACTTTGCTCATATTCCTGCACATTAGCAATAAAGCGCTCTCGTGTTGGGCCCATGTTTCCAAGCTGGGGCTGCGAGACAAACTGCCGGGTCAGTTTTGCTTTGGACGAGTCAACCACAATCCTGGCTGCTGCTGCTCCTTTCTCCACCGCGTTCACGTAGGTACTCGAGACCCTGTCGGGGTGAAAACCGAAGAGAAAGTTGGAGCTGGGCATTAGCCAGGTCCGGTTTTCCTGAAATCGCCTGGTGAACACCCATACCGGGTCGTTGACATCCGGAACCTTGTCTTTCACGTCCATGACAAAATCTATAGAGTTGAAAACTTCATCAGTTGAGTTGAGGGCGTCGTGGAGAGATTGAAGCGTCGCAAGTGCGTCAGCTCGCATCTTGACGGTAGGGAGGTTGACGTCGTGGATTAGGATCTTCTTATCAACTATGGACAGCTTCATCCTGCCCTCGGTAAGATCTATCCAGTTTACTTCATCATCGATGATACCAAGATCTGCGAAGTGCATCCATGGCCTCTTAACGTCGTCTAAAATCCTAGGAAACGAAACGTAGCAGGCCTCTTTACCGATTGTGAGGTCATTGGGGTCGAAGTCCGACGGGGCGTTTATGGCCTCGTGCCATTCGGACTCTGGCTTTTTTGTGGGCTCTGATACAGGTTCGATTGTTTTTGCTGCTACTACTAAGGTTGTTGTTGGCTCCATACCAGGTTCTACAACCTCTGTTTCCGTTGCGGGGCCTGCTTCCGGCTGGTTCCCTTGGCTGTTCTGGTGGTTACTAGCGCTTGTTCCTGGTGTCGACGTATCCTCCGAGGGGTCCTGGGCAAATGTCGCTTGCTCCGGTGAGGAGAAGCAAAGTTTAGAGCCAGGGCTGCATAATGATGATGGCTGTTCAAGGTGGAGTAGAAATAATAAGGCCGTGATAATGGCAGCACCAATCATCAAGCGCAAGACAGCACGATTTGCTGGCAGTCGACATATTATAGCCTGGCGCAAAGGCTCGGTGGAAGAGAGTAACGCCTTCATGTTGGATCGGAGATAGCCACAGAAGCTGCCGAAGCGGCGGCCGGGCACGGGCGGTGTTCGGGCGGTTTACCGCCCACGACGTATTCAGACCCGCGGCTCTAGGACTACTTAGATACCAGTTGCTATTCTCAAGCCCGATGGATGTGGAACGAGGAGGTCCTAGGAGTGCGTAGTAGATGCTAGATAGAAGTGAGACCCGTTTGGGTCATTTGTCTCAGGTGTAGGCTCAGTCAGATGTGTGATGCGACGTATATAAATTGCCCAAGGGGTTGCATTCTCGGCTGACTTTGTTGCGTTGACCTTGCTGCCGTTAAGGTACGGAGGGGAGAGGTAAAGACTTCGGGAACCAAGCCGACGGACGAGAGGTGGCGTGGATGAATGGCTGGACAAGAGAGTGGTGAAGAAGGTGTTAAAGGTTTGAGGGATCTCTAAAGCGCCGGTGGTAGTTGGAGGTTGGCCTGTTTGGGAGGCGCGCGTCTCTATTGGAGAGTAGATGACAACACCATGGGTATCCCAGGCAGGAGCGAGCCTTGTAGTTTGCAGTCGACAGGATGGAGTCCCAAGCAGCCAATTGCACAAAATACTTGGTGTAGAAAGAAAGAAAAAGTTAAACCCGGAAGGAAAAGAAGTCAACCCTAATTGCAGAGGGAAAGTACGAAGTAAAAGCAGGGAAGAAGGAATAAACGTTTCATTCGAGTCGGCTGTAGATCATGCCATTGTCTTGACTCAAACAAGCGTAATGATTGCATTCCTCAATACGAGTTTTGTTTGTCCAGCGCCGATTGAAAGGAGCCGCGTGGCGATGGGGCACCTCCTGCCGCAAAGCTCCAATTACGCTGTGTTTCTACAGCACATGCTGAGCATCCCGCCTGCCGAACATCTCCCTTTGAAGGTGCAGCCAGGATCAAGACATGAAACACCCACGGTTACCAGTACCCACAGACCAATAACTCATTGGCGAACAAGTGTTCCTGAGAAGCTTCAGTACTGAAGAATACTAACTACTATAGATGAGATGAATTTAGGAGCTCCTGAATAACGGACGGTAGCGTACGGATATGGAAGGACCTACCGTACACAGGACGCGTTTGGGGAATGCACCGTGGCGTCCGGGCCCTCCAGCATTTTAAGCCTCTGCATGGGGGGCTTGATGATTGTTAGTGTTCAAATATCGGATGGCAATTGACAGTAACAATAATGTTCCCGACTTTACTTACAGAGGTAATAGGTCGTGATCCGCAGTAAATACCGGCCTGCGAGTGCCAAGGCTGCCGCCCGGGCTCAGAACTTTCGACGGAGGCCCGACCGCAGTCGGCTTTCCCAGTGGCCGGACGAGATTGAACTCGGGCACTCTTTTGGACTTCATCAGCATGGATGGCATCCGCAGCACTCTGGAACTACTGGTACGTATTAAGGATTCATATGTACTGTAGATGGTCCACAGGATACCCCTACTATTGAATGATTATATAATCTTTTAATAGCTCAACCTCAGGTTGCTTTATCTTTGAGACAATTGAGCCCGATAGACCCAACAAAAGCGTCTAGGGCCGTTCCACGATGGAAGCTATCCATCCATTTCAACTAACCTAGCCTCGCAACCTGGCGGGCCTCATCGTTTTCTACTGCACGACAGCAAAGTCCGACATGGGCCCGCACCGCTTTCCAGCAAGGCGGCGGCCCTTAGGAAATGGGAGCGGAAACCTTTCTCGTGTCGAGCAGGACTTCCCAAAATGTCGCAGTCTCACTTTTCTTTTTCTTCCTTTACCTATGTACATCGCCATACTTCCTTGATTGCTTTGACCAATCCGCCCCCAGTATCGTCTGCTAGGCAGTCTCTTGGTAGCCATTCACAGAAGCGGACGGCATCCGCCACCCGCCTTTTCCTTCGGTGCTTTTCCTTTTCCTCCTCAATACGTGACACCTCTCCACTTGGGGCCCGCTCGTGCAGCTTTTGTCGGCATCACAACTTTGTGGGCAGCGAATCCCGAGCCAGTCCGATTGTGGTATTTCCGCTGAATAATACATTTCCTGTCACAGAAATGCATCCAATTGGACAGCATCGAGCTACACGATACCCCCGCCGTGGTTGTCCCCGCGGATCAACTTTTTTCTCAATAATCCTATACCGAAAATGATGGCGAAGAACCCACCATGAGGCAAGTAAGGTTCTTTTCCTCCGACTCTATGTGCTGCAATGAACAATAGACGGGAGTGCGTGGTGTGAGATGTGACAGATGTTAATCATAAACTTTGAACCAAGCCGTATATACATTGCTGCAAATACTGTAGATGTAGCTACTTTGACAAAGAGGAAAGATCCGTGTACAAAGAATGAATACAAAGTGGTGTAAGTATCTATGCACGTACCTATGTATATACAAACAAGGGCTGGGCAATTCAGTTTCCAGGGTCCAAGTAACCCCTCCAACAAAAGGCTTCCAGAGGGGCCGATTCTTCTCCTTGCGCGGCTTTTTTTTTTTTACCAACGCAGGCCCTTATCAGCTCATCCATTCCAGGCTCCGCGGATGTTCGTCTGGAATGACGATCTTGACCCAACTAATCTATTGAGCTCGAGCAGGACGAGATCGATGTGCCGCTAGCGTTGCCGCCAACCAACGTGGTGGTCTTCCCCCACTCGTCAAGCCATCGTCCACTGATGCATGATGTTGGTTGTCCTACAGGCCGAGAGCAGCCAAAGAAACCAATTCCGCCCCTCCTCAACTTCCTCCACCTCGCGTCTTCCACTTTCCCGCAAAGAGATCGGCGTTTTAGCCATCCTTCTTTATCTGTCCCAGGATTGACATCATTGGTATTCCCCTGTTGTTGGCTGAACATGTCGGGTTCATTCCCGATCTTCGATAAGAAGAAAAATACCTTGTAGCGGGGACCTTGCAACCCATGCGTGGGTGGAATTCCACTCCGCCCCGTCCTCGGCCTGCGCTGTGCCAAGATCGCTAGCCGCAAAAGCAACGAGAAGAACCAGATTATTCTTCACCTGGCGTCGGCATCTGCTCTCTGGCAACTTTTTTTTCGTTTTCCCCCATCCACACCGCTGCCCCTCAGTCACATGGGAAAGCCTCCCATGTTTGACTGGTATGCGTATAGTTGGTCCATCCCGTCGTCTATCGCTCCGTTCATGGCCATGATCATGTTGTAGGGCAGTGAAACCTGGGGTTGCGACAGGCTCCTTTGCTGGTGTGTCGGGCGCGGCTTGGCCAGCCTCGAATGCTGTTGCTGAAGGGCCTCGAACGCCTGGCTGAGCTGGTCGAATTTCTGCTTTTGCTCGTCTAGCATGACCTCGAGGTCCTTGATGCGCTGGTCCTTCCTTTCTCTGTACGCCCGCTGCGAGGCTCTGTTTTGTGCACGGCGCCGCTGTGAAAATGTCGAATGGTCAGAGTAGTGGTCTTGAATGCAAGCAAAGCCTAGGGTGTTACGTGCGCAACGTACCGAAAGAACAGCTGGCGGCGCATTCTTGTACCTGTTTTCCCTCTTGCGCTTGGGAGTTGACTTCTTGGCGGGTGTCTTTTGCTCGTCTTGCGGTGCCTCCTCTTTGGGCTCCGCATTGAGAGAAGGGCTGGCGGCGGGGGTTGGTATCGCACCGACGATGCCAAGGCCGGTGGGGAAGGAGAAGTCAAACTGGAAGCAGTAAAATGTCAGCCGGTGCTCGCCACCAAAACAAGTCTGTGTCTCGCCACTAGATTTACAGCACGTACAGTGGATTCGACCGGACTTTGTGACCCAGAAGTAGATGTTTCGACGTAGGGCTCAACGTCTCCGTAGAGATCAAGCGACTCTGCGGGGGAGGGGATGTCCAGAAGAGCCCCCATATCGCCGATGGTAAAATCGTAGTCAGTCATGGTTGGCAAAAGAGCTTGCCGAGTCGGGAGTGGAATGGGTGGGGTACGACTATATTGCTAGGTATGGACGTAAATATTTTGTCAATGGGATGCTGCTGTGCTGGAGATGATATTCTTTCGGGATGGAGATGTCTTGTTGGATATTTTGGAATAGGATGGGAGGAACCCGATCGTGAGTTATATATGTATGTTCAGATTCGTGCCTTTCTCCGCCATGGGCAATTAGGCCGGGAGGGACTGCTGACCCCCATCTGCATCCCACCCCAACCCTTAGCAAGGCTTAAGCCCGCGGTATACCAAATGCAAAATTCCCACAGCCATATTCCCCGCGGAGTGGAAGTACTATACCTTGTGCAGGACCCTAGGTACGTACATGACGTGGAGGCTCCATGTTCGACACCTCCGGTTCCTCCATGGCTCTAGCACACGCCTCAACACCGGCATGACGCTAGTTTAAACGTCAATTCTTTTCGTCTGGGTTCAGGCCTCTGCCCTGCAGGTCGTAATCGCTCAACGTGGCTAGATCAGATAGCAGTTGGTGGCAGGTTGTCGGGATCGTCACCTTATCTTCGTTGCTTCCTTTGATCATGTTCAGTAATATCTATCTGCAGGGTATTTCGCTCTGCTTTGGGACCTCGTCACCACTCTGGTTGGCCCGCCGCAGTCGATCGGGGCTTCTAGTTTGATTGATACTATTAGCGGATAGACGGATATCTACAGGTGGTTGGCAAGCGCTTTTCAAAGCATGACAATCAGGCACTACAGTTGTACTACTCTCTTTAGCTGCAGTGGATACAATAGGGTCCAATTAACCTTTTCAGGGTTAGGTCCTTACAACATCGAATTCTCATCAATCCATGCAATGCAGCGTGCATGCGAAATGCATAGATTACCACACGATAGAATTCCCATGGATCCACCCAGCATGGACGTGTCTACTAACTCTGCTACTATACGTCAGATTCTAGGAAGCTCGGACCAGCACCCATATTGGAGGAAAGTGACTTGTGCGTCGGTCAGGGCTCCGGGCAGGTTGCATAACGTCATCCCGCTTGTGCTGGCTTGGCAGGCTTCGGCATTATCAACTGCACTCCGGACCGAAATCCATCACTTGACTGCAGCACCCGTACTACCCACATACCCACCTTGGATCTCAAACCCCGAGTCGAAAAACTCACTGGCACTGATAGAGTCCACTGATAAAATCCACCGCACTCTATCTCCCCCCCTCCCCCCCCCCCCGGCTCCGAATGTCAAAGCCATCCATCGTCAAGGTACATCCTATCGACAGTCATCTCGTCAGCACGCTGCACCTTGATTAAGTGGTCCTCAATTTCTAGCATTTGAACAGTACCTCGACGCTGGGAATTACCCCCGGCCAACGGCATCAAAGGTCTGCAACAGTCTGCATGCTCAGTCAAGCTGCGGGTTGTTGATGCACACAGCCACTACCTCGAAGCTCCCCAATGATTCCGGATGACGGCAGTAGCTCGCTTGATACGTACCATCGGCCAGGCCTAACGAGAGAGGCACAGCAGAGGGAATCCACCGCTTACCTCGGGCCCTGACCCAGAGGGGCGGCGCGTAGGGCTGAGATCTGATCCGGGGACCATAGTCTCTATTTCCCATGACAAAGAAACCCCGGCCTTGGCTTGATATTACTAAATATGTACATGGTACGGCAACGCCCATCACTGTCGGCGCCTTTGGTTGGACAAGGCCAATTTCTTGTCCCGGAATTTATCTCCAAACCGCAGGAAACTGCGTTTGGCCCCAAAGGACGTCCAGCTAGGCCATCCTGCGGCAGTGATGATCGTGACCCGAGCCGTGGCGCTCGTGGCTGATCCTCCGCTTACCAGTTGCATACGCCCATGCATTCGAGTTTGCTGGCAACAACCACAACAGCTGCGCCGCTGGCTATACGAACGAATCACCACCAAAGGTCAGAGTCCGTGCCCTCGTCGGTAGTACATCGTGAACGACATCAAGGATAGACTGCTCAGACAATTATCGTGTTTGGCGCCCGTTATATTGATGTTGTGCCAGACCGCTGATGCGGTATCACCATTCCTATGGTCCTAAGGCAACGGAGGTTGAGCTGCGCAGGTTACTGGGCGATGGGTTTGATAATTTTCGCTACGCATGGGAGAAGGTTCCATCGCCTATGCGATGAAAAAAAAAAAATTCTTTTATTCGCCAGTACTTATGCTCCTGTCCAGTTAACCCCCCAGCAATACCCGCAATCTGGTGTTCGTTACATCCAATCCCTTTGGCCCATTGGTGGGTGCTCGATACATGTCAGCTTTGGCCGCCTGCCCTGCATGCAAGCCGACACTCTGACCATCGCCCATTCAGCCCTACGGACAAGGAATTTGGGGGGAGGCGGTATGAGAGAAGGACATCCATCCGTATTACCAAACGCAAAGACACATCTCTCCAGTAAAGAAAATGATGGGACGAATATTTTCGACTGGACGGCCATGCTCCCGTTTGTGGTTTGGGGCCAAACCGATATGGCCACCTCACTCGAGTCCATCTGAAGTAGGAGTGAGCCTTGGGTTACTACCGTCGCCAGTACGTATGAGCATTCTACCACGCGAAATAACATATCGACACACCAGTTACGGCGGCGGCGCACTCCGCCCAGGGGGTTCACTCTATCTCCGGAGCCGGCAAGCTCTCAGAGGGGTCAGATGAAAAAGAGGTTGAAAATCACATCCATGTCGCAATGCGATAATATTGTCAGCTAGTCGCGCTTAACAAGCTCCAAACATACTCGTCCCTCCGAAAGATAGGGATAATCTTAGGGAAGTCTCAAGACATTCGCAAATGTGCTTGTCCTTGAGGCTATGCCCATCTCGAGAAGAACCGGCTATTGGTCTCACCGGTCCACAAAAAACACTCAATGCTCATGATGGCTATGGAGAGGCTCAACCAGGCCTTGGGTGGCTTAGTTCTCTAACCATTCCCCAGAATACTTCACTAAACTCACCCCTTAAGCACTTGCTATCAATTGAGCTTTGAGGCCATCGAGATAGCGGTGAAGCGGATAGAGAATCCTCGCATCGTGGCGGGTCCTTCCGAGCTCTACAGCCCTATGCAAGCAGGTATCACCACCCTGGTCGATTTAACGAGGGGATTATCCAACAACGGCAAAGCCGATGCTGTTTAGACTGGGCTCACTGAGTAATGGATACAAGGTCATGGTTGTGGAGTTAATGCTTCACACACATGTACAAATGCACATAGCTTGTTCCTAGCATATAGCTTTGGGGAGCTGCTGCGCCCCCTCCCCGATGGCTTGTTACATGATACACAACGCATGACGACAGCGGCCTCCACCGCGCACCACGATGGCTTCAATGTCCGACCTCCATTGGCGATTCCTGCAACGCAACTCGCTCACGGCACGTTTATCTACTGGAACCAAGAAACGCGAAGCAGAAATTCTGACTTCGGTCAACAGAACAAGTGGAGGTCAGCCCATCAGTGCCTATATGCACCACCACAACTCCACTACTAGATGTGGCACTGGAAGTTTTGGCGATGATCAACCCTCTAAAAGCATGATTTGGAAGTATTCGGTCTGTATATATTAGCCCCATAGCCCTGCACTGGCTCGGAGGCCGATTGTTGACGCATTTACAAGCACTGTTGCAGATCTCTGGTTATCATGAAGCCAGAGGCTTTTGGACCTTTCCTGCCGCTTCTGCATTCCTGTTATAGATCAAACGAGCTGTTAGAGATTCTTCTCTCTCGACAACGTCTTCTCCCATATGACATTCTCCCTGCCCAGTGCCCTCCTGTAAGACACTACACTGCTGACGAATTGCGGCCATCGCTAGCCAAACCGACTCTATGCCGGGACTTAATAACCGATGAGCAACAACACTAATTTTCCGATAAAGCCACAAGCTGCGCCATGTTTCTCCAGATTCATGTGTAAAGGGACGTGGGATGTGGAGGAGAGTTGGATAGAGGGCACATGAAACACTTGGAGCACAAACGCCTATACCAAACCATGTTGCTGTACCGTAGCACAAGAGGCTCAAAGGGTTGAATTGCGGTGCTAGAGGTGCCATGCCAAGTATACAGCTACTATTCCCTCTCAGCGATCTCAATCTTGGGGTTTTGCTGGAAGCATTGAGAACCGGGCCTTTCTATTCCTACGTTCATGGCATCTAACGTGAACCTGGCCTTGGCTTCAACATCACATCGTTACTAACACAGACCCGTATGTGACTCTATCGCGCACAGAAAGCAGATGGAGACGGGCTACCAAGCCTCAATGCCAAGGGAACGAACAGCCAGTGGTGATACTTTACACCAGGCCTCCACGGTTTCTTTACTCTGGTGAACTTTTATTTTTTATTCACGGTTAGCTTATTAGAAAGCCTTTCTGTTCTGTGAATTATCGATGGCGTCAATTTGGTTGCGAAAGGATGGAATCGAGATGCTCGAGGGAAAGGCTGTCTCGATACAAGATGGACACAAAACCTCTGACAGCGAAAGTGATTATAGCCACAACTACAACTGCCTGTTCAAGATGAAGCTGCTCGTGCCCTTTCTCCACGGCGCCAAATTCGCCACTATACCTACTGGCCAACAGACCGAATGCCACAAAATTGCACGTGGAGGAGCATCCACTGTCTCTGGGCGAAGGTCAAAATCCCGGAAGCTGTAAGTGCCCACCTACCTGGTAGCCAGCTTCTAGTCATTGCGGCAATTTGGAGAGCGTGGAAAGCTAGCGATCCCCCCCCTAGATCGTCCAATATTCCTCGAGAAGTACTACGTGCAAGGACGAGACTGGCCACAGGAACTCTACTGGCACCAGAGCGGAACTGCGACTATCATACCGCTACTGCATCCAACGCTTGGTCGGCCCCAATACCGCGATGGAGCAGACTCGCCTTCCTTCCCCCGGAGGGGGCTCCCGCAGAACGTATTCTTGGCCCTGCCGGCCCAAGACCGCATCTGCTCCTCCTTGTCCCCTCAGCTCGCGCGTCCTTTCCAGCGCACCTCATGCTTCCCTCCCTGCCCTCCCTCGTTCAAGAAGCACATCGGGTTCCAGGAAAGCAGCTTCGCGCGGGGGAAGAGGGAAGGGAGCGCGCACAGCCAGCATGTAACTACGGGCATGTCACCAACACTGGACGACGGCTAGTTTCTCAGCATACGGCTTAACCGACTGCCTAAACCCCGTCGGGCCCCGTTCTCGCGAAATCGGTGGTTCACGCACATCAATCGGAATGTCAACCAACGAACTATTAGTTAGACGTCCTGGAGCTATCCCCCCCCCCCCCTTTTTTTTTTTTTCCACTCGGGAACAGAACCGCACGAGATTCCTCATCTCACAAGACGCGTTTTGAATCTTCATTTTCGTTGGCTGGATACGGCAGAGCATGTCCCAGGGCGCGCATATTTTCGCTGCTGTGTGGAAAACAAGCATCATAGTATTTTGCATGGATGAAGGCGATGACTACAGTACATACATACATACATACATGGGTAGATAGATAGGCGGCATGTCTCTGCATCGCTTTGCCCGCCAGTTTTTTCGTGCTTTGATGAAATAAACCAGGTCAACTTTGATCACAGCGCCAGTAATTTTCGAGTTATAATATATATTGCATATATATATATATATAGATATATATATGGGTAAATTCCGAATCTTGACCTACCTCGGCTTTTGCGTGCATGTACATATGTGCATCACTTTCACTGATGAACTATGGGGGTTGAGGTGCAGCTTGAACCGTTTCGAAGCCAGCCAGCCAGCCGGTGGGGACCATGTCCTCCCAGCAGTACCCATCCATCCATCCATCCATCCATCCATGGATAATTCCAGGGGCGCTTTGCTTTATAACCGCGTGCGACGTCCACGATCGATCTTTTGGCTTTCCAAACCGCCGGCCGCTTCACCTCTCCCTGCTGGGCGGGTAGCGCGGCGCATATTATACAGTCTTAGACAGTCATGGCGGGGCCGGCTCTTTCTTCATCAGTCCCAGCTTCAGGTGCTTGCCGTTGAAGGAAGTGGAGCCTACTAGATCGAGAGGTTCAAGTAAAACAGTATTCACCGGTCTCTCTCCCTCCCTAGCCCCCCGGGGGGGGGGGAGGGTAGTAGATCTAGCGGTCAGTGGGCCGAAAACACCGCCCGGCGGCGATGGGAGCGCTGTACTCAGCCCCCCAACGTCAACGACATCTTGCGATCCCACGAGCAGGACAGCGGAGGCATTATTGGAGCGGTCGAGGGAGTATTTCTACCACGTTGGAAATTAGTACGGGGGCTGCATTTCGGATAGGTAAACTCATCGAGGGAACGAGCCATGCATGGGATTGGCAATGGAGATGACCGACGGCGTTCTGGCCACTTGTGAAGACTCGCTTGTCTGTCGCTGGTATACTGCCGTTTCATCCATCACACATTTTATATATTGCATCTAGAAAGCATCAAAAGCAAATGAAAATGCAGTGTGCCCTATTGCTTGCTCCGTTCCAGCCTCTCCTCGATCAATCCTGCACACTCGAGTCGCTTTGCAAGTTGCGATAGGTTCCATGCGTTACGCACACGCCAGGGTACGGTAGCTTGGGTAGCTTGGCTAGCAAGGTGACTGGCCAATATCACTTCAGCGACCGGCTTTCGAGACCTTACTGGACGAACGGCATTTCTTGGCATGAGACAAGGGAAACCGCACGCATTCCACCCATACCTCCCCTTTCAGCTTTTCTCCACCCTGCCCGGGTCGCGTCAGTTAAAACGCGAAGGGCAGATGGGGGTTGCTGGATTGGGGATTTCGGCTGGAGGCCGGCCTGGGCTTTTCTCCTCGACTTGCTGCGGGTGATTCCTCACCGGTCGTCAAAAGTGCCGACGGGAGGAGGGGCGATTTGCTCGGCTGAGACATTCTCTTTGGGCCCTGGCTTTTGTCAGTTGGCGAATGCTGTTGCCCATCCGTACCCACCACCGGCGTCACACTGCGGCCACGTCCAACGCTGGAGAAACTCCGCTCCGTTGACGGCTGCGTCGACGAAACCGACTTCGGAGCGCATGCGGTTGGATATTGGCTACACCGCTCGTAGCCAAACGTAATCGTTGCCGTCCGGTCTCTGTCCATGCTACACCAGCATTTCTCCGTGATGGTAACGCCAAATTCCAGCATGGGGGCCGCATTCGCGCCGCGCCAAATGGCAGAGAAACGACAACACCGCAGTCGCGCATATATGAAACCCTGCCGTGGAAGGTACCGCCAGCTGGGAATGGATACCTCTCCCGCGTCTGAACGGCCATTGTGAGCGTAGCATCTATCTGTAAGTGGGTGTATGAAAATGTGTGGTGGAGGCGAAGCTCCGGGGGCGAGAAAATAACCTGGGTCGCGAACTACGTCGTATTGTTGCGGTACTATCCATCTGGCCCATCATGTGGTTCGGGATGGACGATACTAGGGCAAAAATAGTGGGGGGGGGGGGGGGGGGGGGGGGGGGGGGGGGGGGGGGGGGGGGGGGGGGGGGGGGGGGGGGGGGGGGGGGGG
>JAKWBI020000489.1:0-35847 GCA_022664585.2 Zalerion maritima
TAGCGATTTTCACAATATGTGTGGCGGATACTACGTATTCCCACACCTTACTTCCTGCGTGGAAGTACCGGATATTATTTCTTAAAGGGGGTAGTTTTTTTCCCACGGTGGTAAAAGTATAATATTCGGTTAAAAATTAATTACCCTTAAAATAAAATAAGCATAATAAATTAGGGGAAATAATAAGTAAAGCTGGGCAAACCTGTATAATATACGGAGCTTAAAAGCCTTTTAAAAACTAACCACCTATATTTTAAACAATTTATTATTACGGAGGAACCAGGGAATACGTTTTTAAAAAAAAAAAAATACGGAAGCTTTACGGCGTTATAAGATTACCCTAGTAATATTATAAATTTATAAAGGCCAAAGCCAAATAATAAGAATTCGATTCCGGAATGGGCCCGGTACCGGTTAAAAATACGTATATAATCGCGGTGGAAAGGCCAAAAAAGGATTAAGCTTTAAATATTAAATAAAATTATACACCTTTATTATACTCCTATAAATAAAATAATAAAAATTAATAAATAATTAAACCCCTATTATATTACGGAAGTCCGGCGTAAAACTAAGGCGTAATATAATAAGAAAGCCTTTATTTGCTGGGTTATAAAAGGAATAAAGAAAGGGATTATTAAAAATATTAATATATATAAAAAAAAGGAGGATTATAGTTTTATTTTTAAATAAAAGGAATATTCTTATAAGCCCAGTTTAAGCTCCAAGGGTATTATAATTATAAAGGATCCTAAAAATTATATAACGGAGGGGTAATTTACACAATTCCGGTTAAATTTAAAATAAGGGGGAAAGTAATAAAAATACCCTTATATTATTAAAAAAAGTTTTAAGGAAAAGGGATAATTAAGGCTGGTTAAAATTACCGTAAAAGTTTAAGGGCTAAATAAGGCGCCCTTAAAACTGGCCCGTATTATAATCCTACTTACGATTATAAAAAGAATCCCAAAAATTATATGGCGGAGGAATAATTTATGTGATTTCGATTAAAGGAATAATAATATTAAGGTAAAAATTACGAAGGCATTTTAAACCGATCTGGGAAAAAGCAAATAAAGTTAAATAATATTAGTATTTTATTTATAAATAGGAGGAAATATATAATAACCGGGCTTGGTTTATAAGGGCTTATTACGGTTATAAAGGATCCCAAAAATTATATAACGGAAGAATAATTTATATAATCCCGGTTAAAATCCCGTAAATAAAAAACAGGAATTATAAAATACCTTTGCCGCTTTTTAAAGGGTATAACAAAAAGGAAGGACTAAAGCCACCAAGCGTTTTAAAATATAACGGAAAATAAATACCGTTTTTTATAATTATTAAATCGTTTTTTAAATAAAGGCCTAACCTTTACCGTTTTTTAAATTAAGTTTTACTTTGTATTATTAATATTAAACCCCGTGCCCGATTTAACGAATACCAGGGGAAGTATCCCCTTAAGGGTTTAAAAAAATATAAATTACCCGTTTAAATTAAGGTCGATCCCCTTTTAAGGAATTTAGTATAAAGGTAATCCTATATAAGCCTTACCAGAAAAAAAAAAAAGATTTTAAAAACCAAATTTATTTAGGGAAAGTTTAGGGGTCTTATACTTTATTATAATCGGACCGTAACCAAAGGGAAATATAATAATTATAATAATTTATAAATTATAAACGCCAGACTTTTAGGCTCCTACCCATGGAATTATGGTTAATTCCCCACCCCCCTCCGAGGGCGCCTAATCTTTTTTACCTAAGAAAACGGCCAAAGGGGGGGATAAATATACGGTAAGGAAATTATGGAAGGTTTAAAGTTTAGGGGAAAATAAGGCGAGGCCTTTTAGCCTAAATAAATTAACCAATATTACGCCCGGCCTTATAAAAAGCCGGCAAATTAATAATTACCAGGAGCGGATTAATTGGTAATAAGGGGTAAAACGATTAAAAAGAACGGTAAAGCGGTATACCTATAAAGCCTAAAATCTTTTAACGCGAGGCGCGGGATATAAGGAATAAGACCTATTAGGGCCCCGGAAGGATAATACTAATACCCGGAAAATAAAAAGGTAATTATTAAGAAAATTATATAGGTTTTTTACTTCGAATTATAAAAATCCCACGATTATACTTAAAAGGCCTAAAAAGTATTACCACCATTATTATTTTTAATTCCAAGGGACCGTTTATAATTTTTTAATTTAAGGGTAAGGAAAAATAATCCTATACTGTATTACCCTTTAAAAACCTATTTAAAGCTTAATTCCTATAATTGTTTCCATTTTTTATAAATTATTTTATTTTTTAAAGAATTATTCCACCATTTAAATTTATTATATTATATTTTTAAAATAAGGCGCGGCGAAGGCTTTTTTACCAGAATACTATTACGGTAAAGGAAGGCAAAAAATACCTTATAAATAGGCCTTAGGCCTAAGAACAATTTTCGAAAGTAAAAATACCCGAAAACGCCAACAAAACTTAAACCTTATTATATAAATAAAAAGCCAAACGATTGCCTTTTAATCCTCCCTCGTTTAAGATCCCGCTATTAAGAACTTTTATTACGCCAATGCCCCGGGCAAAATATAATACAAATGTTTTTCCGATATTTTAAAAAATAAAATAAATATTATCCCCCGGCCAATTTATAAAAATAATGTTTAATATTAATTAATATAATTCTTATAAAATAAACCAATATATTATGGTCCGATTACCGTTGCCGCTCCCTGGTATATAAGGGAGTATAATATTTAAGGGAAATAATATTTCCTAATAGACGTATTAATTAAATCGAATATTTAAGCAGGCAGTATTTATAAATAATACGCAGAAAATAAACTATATTATATAATATTATATTAATACTTATGCCAAATTAATCGAATCGCTCGCCATAGGAAAAATATGGATTAAAATAAAAAAAACCCTAAAAACGGAATTTATAAATAGGAATACCTTTTAAAAAGGCCGCAATATACCAAACTTAAAGCGCTTCGCCTATTAAAACTAGCCTACGAAAAATATTAATTAATAACGGTTATATATTACGGGGTGGAAATACCGGCTCGCTTAATATAAGGAAAACCATCTGGGTTATATTAATAATATTATTTTATCGAACGCGTTCCTAAACGCCTTCGATAATATATCGTGGGCTTAATTATATAATTTTGCAGGGATTATAAATAATAATTTATACCTCGGAACCCACGAGGAATTCCTTTAAAAGCTTAAAGCGTTCCTGGATTAATATAAGAAAACAATAAAACTATTCGGAAATAAATTTTAATAAAAAGAAAAAGGGACCACCGCCCGCGCTAAGGAAGCCGCGCGTAACCCCATCGAACCCCAGTTTTAATAAGCCAACCAATATAATATAACCAAAATGGCCCAAAGAAATTAAACCGACCCCCGCGATTTGCCGCCCGCGCTCCGACCACGAAAAAGCGATAAAATACTGTAGCGGTGCCGGAGGTATCCCCCGCTGCATTTGTACCAAAAACCGGCGCCCGGCGCAATTATTTAAATAATTAGTTTAAAGCCCTAAAATAATCCTGTACAGGATTATATAAAAAGCCAAAAGGACCCCCGGGATTTATGGGATTTCTGGGAGGGCAATAAACCATGGCGGCAGAAATTTAATTATAGAAATATAATTATTATTTAATATATTATATTTTCCCCTAAATATTATATTATCGTTTAGGAATAATCCTGTACAGGATTATTCTATGTTTCTTAAAGTATTACCACTTTTAAATAAGTAATTAAAGGTTTAATTAAACCAAACAGCTTGGTTTTAAACACCGACCATATAGCGAGATTATTAAACCTATTCCCCGTTATATTTTTTAAAGGTTTAACCAAGGTCCTTAAATTTAAATCTTGGTAATAAGCCTGCGTTTTTTAGGATTAAAATTTAAGGAATTCCTTTATTATTCTTTTCTCCTGGTTAATTTGGGTTAATAATTATAATTAGGGAATAATATTATACGGAATTATATTAATAAGTATAAATAGGAATCCGCGGAAATTATTACGCTAAGGTGGAAGAACCCTTTTATAATATACCGGTAAAAAATTCGTAATACTTATATTATAAAAAACGGAAGCGGATACTTATATTATAATAAAATTAAAAACTAACCAATATATTATATTATAAGAATTTAAAAAATCGTGTAAATTATATTTTTTAGGGGGGGCAGTTTTTTTCCCACGGTGGTAAAAGTATAATATCCGGCTAAGAATTAATTACCCTTAAAATAAAATAAGCATAATAAATTAAGGGTAATAATAAATAAAGCTGGGCAAATTTATATAATATATAAAGTTTAAAAGCCTTTCGAAACCTAATTACCTATACTTTAAACGATTTATTATTACGGAAAAACCAGGGAATATATTCTCGAAAAAAAAAAATAATATAAAAGCTTTGCGGCGCTATAGGATTATCCTGGTAATATTATAAACCCATAAGGGCTAAAGCCAAATAACGGGAATTCGATTCCGAAATGGGCCCGGTACCGATTAAAAATACGTATATAATTACGGTAAAAAGGCCAAAAAAGGATTAGGCTTTGAATATTAAGCAAAACTGTACACCTTTATTATACCCTTATAAATAAAATAATAAAGATTAATAAATAATTAAACCCCCATTATATTATAAAAGTCCGGCGTAAAATTAAGGCGTAATATAACGAAAAAAGCCTTTATTTATTCGGTTATAAAAGGAATAAAGAAAGGGATTATTAAAAGTATTAATACGTATAAAGAAAAACAGGATTATAATCCTATTTTTAAATAAAAGGAATATTTTTATAAGCCCAGCTTAAGCTTCGAGGGCATTATAATTATAAAGGATCCTAAAAGCTGCGTAGCAAAAGGGTAATTTGCGTAATTCCGGTTAAATTTAAAATAAGGGGGAAAGTAATAAAAGTGCCCTTATATTATTAAAAAAAGTTTTAAGGAAAAGGGATAATTAGGGTTGGTTAAAATTACCGCGAAAGTTTAAGGGTTAAATAAAGTGCCCTTAAACTGGCCCGTATTATAATCCTACTTATGGTTATAAAGAAAATCCCAAAAATTATATGGCGGAGGGATAATTTATATAATTCCGGTTAAGGGAATATTAATATTAAGGTAAAGATTACGGAGGTATTTTAAACCGATTTGGAAAAAAGCAGGTAAAATTAAATAATATTAATATTTTATTTATAAGCAGGAGGGAATATATAATAATCGGGCTTGGTTTATAAGGGTTTATTACGATTACGAAGGATCCCTAAAATTATATAGTAAAAAAATAATTCGTATAATCCCGGCTAAGACCCCGTAAGTAAAAAACAGGGATTATGGAATACCTTTACCGCTTCTTAAAGGGTATAAAAAGAAAAAAGGATTAAAACCATTAAGCGTTTTAAAATATAGGGGAAAATGGATACCGTTTTTTATAATTATTAAATCGTTCTTCGAATAAAGGCCTAATCCCTATTATTTTTTAAATTAAGTTTTATTTTTTATTATTAATATTAAACCCCGTGCCCGACCTTATAAATATCAGGGGAAATATCCCTTAAAAAGCTTGGAAAAATATAAATTACCCGTTTAAATTAAGGTCGATCCCCTTTTAAGGAATTTGGTATAAGGGTAATCCTATACAGGCCTTATTAAAAGAAAGAAAAAAGAGATCTCGAGAATTAAATTTATTTGGGAAAAGTTTAGGGGTCCCATGTTTTATTACGATTGGATCGTAATTAAAGGGAAATATGGCGATTATAATAATTCATGGATTATAAACGTTAAACTTTTAGGCTTCCATTCATAGAACCATGGTTAATTCCCCACCTTTTCCGAGGGCGCCTAATTTTTTTTACCTAAAAAAGCGGTTAAAAGGGGGGGATAAATATGCGGTAAGGAAATTGTGGAAAGTTTAAAGCTTAGGGGAAGGTAAGGCGAGGCCTTTTAGCCTAAATAAACTAACCAATATTACGCCCGGCCTTATAAGAAACCGGTAAGTTAATAATTACCAGGAGCGGATTAATTAATAATAAGGGGTAAAGGCGATTAAGGAGAACGGTAAAGCGGTATACCTATAAAGTTTAAAATCTCTTAATGCGAGGCGCGGAATATAAGGGATAGGACTTATTAAGGCCCCGGAAGAATAATATTAATACCCGGAAAATAGGAAGGTAATTATTAAGAAAAATATATAAATTCCCTATTTTAAATTATAAAAATCCCGCGATTACGTTTAAAAGGCCTAAAAGGTATTACCATTATTACCATTCTTAATTTTAAAAAACCGTTTATAATTTTCCAGCCTAAGGTTAAGGAAAAATAATCCTGTATAATATTACCCTTTAAAAATCTATTTAAATCCTAATTTTTATAATTTTTTCCATTTTTTATAAATTATTTTATTTTTTAAAAAATTATTTTACCATTTAAATTTATTATATTATATTCTTAAGATAAGGCGCGGTAAAGGCTTTTTTACTAGAATATTATTACGGTAAAAAAAGGTAAGAAACGCCTTATAAATAGGCCTTAGGCCTAAAAACGATTTTTAAAAGTAAAAACACCTAAAAGCGTTAATAAAGCTTAAACCTTTTTATATAAATAAGGAGCCGAGCGATCGCCTTTTAATCCTCCCTTGCTTAAAATCCCGCTATTTAAAACTTTTATTATACCAGTGCCCCGGGCAAAATATAATATAAATGTTTTTTTAATATTTTAAAGAATAAAACGAACGTTATTTCCCGGCCAATCCGTAGAAATAATATCCAGTATTGGTTAATATAATCCCTATAAAATAAACCAATATATTATAGTCCGATTACCGTTACCGTTTCCTAATATATAGGGGAGCGTAATATTTAGGGGAGACGATATTTCCTAATATACGCGTTAATTAGATCGAATATTCAAGTAGGCAGTATTTATAAGTAATGCGTAAAAAATAAACTATATTATATAATATTATATTAATACCTACGCCGAACCAATTAAATCGCTTATTATAGGAAAAATATGGATTAAAGTAAAAAAGGCCCTAAAAACGGAATTCGTAAATAGGGATATTTTCCAGGAAGGCCGCAATATGGTAGACCTAAAGCGCTTTGCCTATTAAAATTGGCCTATAAAAAATATTAATTAATAATGGTTATATATTACGGGGTAAAAACGCCGATTTATTTAATATAAAAAAAACCACACGGGTTATATTAATAATATTATTTTATTAAACGCGTTCCTAAACGCCTTTAATAATACATTATAGGCTTAATTATATAATTCTATAGGGATTATAAATAATGACCTATACCTTAGAACTTACGAGGAATTTCTCCAAAAACTTAAAGCGTTCCTGGATTAGTGTAAAAAGATAATAAAGCTGTTCGGAAATAAGTTTTAATAGGAAAAAAAAGGGACCACCGCCCGCGTTAAGGAAGCCACGCGTAACCCCATCGACCCCTAATTTTAATAAGCCAACCGATACGATTTAATTAAAATGGCCCAAAGGAATTAAACCGACCCCCGCGATTTGCCGCCCGCGCTCCGATTACGAGGAAGTAATAAAGTACCTGTTAGCCGATTAATCCTGCCCAAAATAATTAAATAAGACATAGTTAAAAAATTAAGTGCTTTAAATATGGTTAATATATATATATTATTAAATTAAAAAATAGGCGAAAAAATAAAACTGGTATTGGATAATGGTAAAATTAAGGAAAATAAACCTTAATACGAAAACCACTATAGGTATAATCCTAATTAAACCTATTAAACTGGACGGGACCACGTACGAGGACTTTATTACGTTTAGGCCGAATTCCCTTAAAAAACCAGTATAATTCTTTTGGAAATTTTAAAGGTATAAGCACTTTTTATATTAATAATCAGTTTTAATAAAAGGCCCTAATATTAAACCAAGGTAATAAGATATTATTAATGCTTAAAAAATAATTATATATTATATAATTACCTATGGGATGTTTAAAATTAAATTAACGGAATCCTTTATAAATACCCCTTGTATTAAACACCAGGATAGGATTTTAAAAAAAGCGAATATAATACCTGGCCTATTAAAATGTTTAATAATATAATTATAAAAAAAGTATTAATAAAAATAATATTCCTACGGTATTATAAATAAAAAAAGGTGCCTAAGGATTAGTACGATTAGGTATAAAAGGCTTAGAATACGATTATGGGAAACCCCTGGTTTTTAAAAAATACGCCTGGCTTAATTAATAAAAAAAACCAGGTACCTTAAATACGCCAATTATAAATAAACTTAATTAATAAAATTTATAAAATTTTTAAAAATAATAATATTTAGGATAATTAATTATTTATTATAATAAAAGGTAAGGTAATAATGGTTAAGGAGTATTTATAGGAAAGCTGGGAGGATATAAAAGCGGAAATAATAGCGAAAGCCCTTATTATTAACGTTTATAATAAAACGGCGTAATCGGTTTTTAATTATAATTAGGAAGGAATTAAAAAAGGACGAGGTAGGCCCCTAAAAAAAACAAAAGTGGAAGATAAGATTAAAGCGATTGGGAAAAAAAAAAGCGTTAAAGGAAAAGATAAGAATTTTGGCCACGAAAAAGTATTGGGCGTAATAAAGGAGAAAATAAAACGCAGTATATAGAAGAAAGAAAAGGCGCCCTCGGGTAATAAATATAAGGACCCCCTAAAGTTTACGAACCTAATTTTTTAAAAGGTAATAAAAAAATAATTCGTAAAAATTATGGGGAGGCCTTATGGGTTAATAATTACGGAGGTATTATAAGTATTATAATTTATAAAAATAACCTTATAAAAGAAATTGGCAGGCAAAATAAGGGTAAAGGAAATTATTAATAAAATTATTTATAAAGGTAAAAAGCCAAAGGGATATTAATAAGTAATCCTAAATAGGCCTAATATTTACCAAATGGTTAAAATAAAAATACGCTTTATTAATAATATACCCCCGGAGAAATTAAAGTTTATAAACCTTATATATATTTAATTATATTAATAATATAAGCGTATAAACTTTAGGGTTTTATTTATAAGCCTGCCAAAAGGCCTAAAAGCGGTAATATTAAAGGGAAAAAAAACAGTTTTCTATTTAATTAATATTCCTAACCTATTGGTATTAATCCCCTTAATAATCCCCTTTTTCCTTTACCCGAGCCCGTGCTTATTAATATATATAAAAGGGCCAAAAAATAGGCTAACCAGGGTTATTATAAATATAAGCGTAAAAGCCAATATTTTAAAACGAACCTATATTTAGGAATACGGCTTTAAGGCTTACCAGGCGCGAATTGCGTTTTCCGGTTATAATAATTAAAAAACCAATTTAGCCTTAATTATACGGTAATGGGTGCATATTTTTTTAAAACCTAAACGTATTACGCAGAACTTTTTCGTATTAGAAAAAAATTAAAAAGGGGCGCCAAAAATAATATTAGGAATACCTTTTATTATAATAACGGGGTGGAAATAGCATTATAATAAAAAGCGCAATGCATTAATCGGGGAGCTTAAAATAAAAAGGAGTAATTATATTATTATTATTATAAACCTAACCCTGGAAAAAAAACGTAAAAAAATACTCCGTAATATTTATCCTTAAAAAATAAAGGTTTTTAGGAAAATATAGGAAGCCCTTATAATTCGACCAATAAAAAAAAAAAGGCCAGTATAGGATTAGAAAAACCCCGTACTGGTAAAATCGAAATCCCTGCCTATATAATAAAAGTTTTGGATTCGGATAATAAAAAAATAATAGCCTAATTTTTTATAAAGGAAATTAAACGCCTTATAAAAAAGTTTAAGGAGAATATGCCTATGGAGGGGTATATTAATAGGCCGTAAGGAGGGGAGAACCTCCTAAATGGAAAAATTTAAACCGGAAAATTAAATATGGAGATTACCCTTTACTAGTTAAAAGGGCAAAGGCGTAAAAAACCTTACGATTACCCACGGAACCTTAATTATAAAAGAAAAATTATTAGAAAAAGGTTGGACGTTTTCCCAGGAAAATATTATAAGGGTAATAATCGGGAATTGTAAAATAATAAAAAAAGGATATAAGATTTTATTATTAACGAAATCCTAGGCGTTGGCGGAGCCTAGGAGGCATTTCCCCTTAATAATACCAATATTATTAATATTTTTATTATATATAAGCGTATGGCGGATAAAATAAAGCCCGTGGATGTTTAAATAGGGTATAAAGCGGCCCCCGTAAACCCGGACTGGTATAAGAAAAAGTGGGAAAAGAATAAACTATTGGAAGAAAATCGTAATAATATTAAATAAAGCAAATATATTTGCCCACGATTATATAAGGCAGGGTGCAGTGGTATTAGGTTTATATTGGAAAAAAGGAATAAAATTTTAAAATCCCTCGGGGAATTATAAGGGAAAAAATAAAGGATATTTATAAATATGTTTATAAATAAAAAACAAATATTGGTATGGTTTTGGGAATATTTAGGCAAAGTTAACCTTAATATAACCCCTCCCTAAAAAATTAATACGGTACTTTATATAGGGTGGTAGGTTAAAAGTATTCCTATTTTTAAAGTATTAATAACGGTGGTAATCGAAATACTCGAGGAGCGAAAAAAAAAGGGGGTAATTAAACCAAACCAAACGGCGTACCGCAACCCCTGGTTTTTAATTAAAAAAAAAAATAAAAAATACCGCTTAATTAATTTAACGGAAAGGTTTAATTCGATTATAATTTATAATACTTTTATACCTCTAATTACCAATAAATTTATAAAGGATATAGCCTATTACCAGTTTATTTTACTCCTGGATTTCTACTCCGAATACGACCAAATGGTGCTCGATCCAAAATCCCGAAATCTTATTACCTTTATAATATTCGCCGGCTTATTTAAAATAACCACGCTTCCGTAAAAAGGAACGAATAATATTACTTAATTTTATAGGATTATCTTTATTATTCTCCTAGGTTTTATTTTAATAATATGCAGGATATTTATTAATAATATTACGGTTAAAGGTCTTATTATTATATACGATAGGCGAGAAGTTTACCCAAGGGTACGGTAATATATGGCCAAATATATTAGGAATTTGGATTAAGTATTATTACGGAATAAGCTGGCCGGGATTATAATTTTTATGGTTAAATTTAAATGGTATTAAAAATTAGCCGTAATAATAGGTTTTATATATAAAATGAATGGCCGTAATCCTAAACAGGCTAAGGTTATTAAAATTAAAAAGTGGACGATTTTTAAAAATACATCGAATATTAAAAGATTTATTAATATAATGGTCTTTTATCGAATATTTATTAAGGATTTTGCTTATATTATTAAACCCTTATATAAATTCACCCGTATAGGGGCGTAGTTTATTTAAAAGGAAAAGTATATAAGAGTAATAAAGATCCTTAAATAAGCCTTAATATTACCCCCAGTTTTAATTAAAATTAATTATTCCCCAAAGGTAGGGCGTATTATTATTAAAGCAAACGTATTAGAAACCGGATGGGGAGTATAGATCGGCCAAAAAAGAAAAGGGAAGGTCCTAATGGCGAGGTATAAGTTTAATTATTAGAAAAAAGCCGAAGGAATATATTATTCGGCCAAATTAAAATATAAGGGGCTGCTTATGGTTTTAAAATAATTACGGAATTATTTATACGGCGCGCATTTTACCCTTAAAATGGATACGGTTAATATAATATATTAATTTAATAATAATATTACTAATCTACCCGGAGTATTTATTACCAAATAAATCGTATAAATACGGTAATTCGATTTTAATATAAAACATATATTAAGAAATAAAAACATTATAATAAATGTATTATTATAAAAACCCCCAGGACCCTTAAACGAGGAAAATAATAAATTAAAGGAAAATATCGAAGATTTTATTAATACGTAATTATATATACTTAAGGCTGTATAGAATTAAAGGGATATTAAGATTTTAAAAGGAGAAATATAAAGCGATAAATCTTAAAAAATAGCGTATTTCCTTATTACCTTAAAAAGACCGAGCGATATTCCTTATAAATTATTCCTTTATTAAAAAAGGAAGGTTTTAAATTATCTAATAAGGGACTAAAAGCTTTGGCGTAAAACCTTAAGGGGTAAATTATAATTATAATTGGTGATTAATAATAATTAAACCCGGAAATATATTATTTAAAGTAATTATATTTACGGAGGGTATAAAAAACGGAACGTTATATTTAGCTTTATTATTTAACGCTATTATTAAAAAGAATAATAAAAGCAGGTGTAAAAGGTATTAAAAATCTGCCTAATTTATTAAAAGCGAAACCCTTAAAGGTTTAAAATACCGTTAAAAATTTTTAACCCTATTTTAACCCCCTTTTTTAAGATTTCGCTCGATATTTTTTAAATACCACCAAAAAATGGGTATATTTATATTATATAGGCCAAATATGATTTAATAAAATGGATTAAAGGGCGACCATTATAAGAAGCCATAATAGGGTAAGTGGCCAACTTCGTTTGGTAAAATATAATTTATAAGTATGGGATATATGGGAAATTGGTAATTAATAAAGGACCAAAGAATTAAGGGTTTTTGGATAAGCTTATAAAGCGAATAGGCCTGGCCAAGATTACGGTATCGGTGTATAATTTATAATTGTAAGGGGGAATAAAATACCATAATTTAAATACCAGGGACGCGTTATTAAAACTAGGCGGCAGTTAGGTTAACGCGTACCCAGGGGTATTAATGGTATAAAAAATTATAATAAACCAAATTATAAAATTCTCCCTATACGTATTATTATACGGTTAAAAAATGGTTACCCCTATTAAAATGGCGCTCCTTATTTAGAGAATAATTAATTGGAAAAGTAATATACTGTACGCGGACTTTTTAGCGAAAAAATGCCGGGCAATAAAACGAAAAAAAACGGACTTAGCGGAGGTAGCCCAAATCCTATAACGGAATAGGGAAACCAAGGCCAAGTACGTGAATAAGAAAAATAACGGGAAAATAAGGAAAATCCCATTAAAAAAAGGGGATTTAATATTACGATGGATACCAATTATGGGGGTTAAAAGTACAGAGAATAAGCAAAACCCTCGATAAATAGGACCCTATATTATCCATAAGCTTTTAAATAAAGGAAAAACGGTGCAGCTTAAGGAGCCTTATAAAGGAAGCCCTCCCTTTAAGCGTACAATTAGGAGTAATAAAATTAAGAAATTTATTTAAAAGAACAGATGGTGGAATAAGCCGGCAGGAATTAATAATAATACTTGGAAAAAATAGGAACCTTATTTAAAATGGAATAATAAATTGGGAAAGGACTGTACAGGATTAAGCGATAAGGAGGATAGTTTAAAAGGCCATATCGGGGATAATATATTAAAAAGTTTGGGTAAGGATTAATACCGAACGGTAATATTTTATAATAATAATTAAAAGGAAAAAAATAATCCAGCCGAACGTATTATTATGGTATTACGGCCAAAAAAACCACGCAATATGGAAGAATTAAAAAACGAAAAGCGGGAATCGGGAAAAGTACCTTTTTTAAAAAAAAAAAAAAAAATATAATTCCAAATCCTAATAATAATCACGGAAAAATTCGGTAATATTCCTTTTATGGAAAAATAAAATTGTATAATATTACGAGACCTTTAAAGGAATTACCATATAAAAAAAAATTCCCCTTTTTCCATATCCCCTCCCTTATATAATAATAAACCCTAATTAGTTTAAAATTAAATATTATAAAAGGACCCAATAAAAACCACATATTTAAAACTCCATTAATAATCCGAGGTATATACACGTATATAAAAGAAAAACCATATCCCCTTATCCAAAAGTTTAAAAGGGAATATTTTTACGCTTCCTTTTTCCCGTTCCCATATTATACCGAATAGCCTTATTTTAAACCATTTATAAATAATAATTAAAAATAACCTCCCAGTTTTAAAAAAAGGTCACCCGTTTAAATTTTAATTCGTTTATTTAATTTACGGAAAAAAAAAGGCGGGATCCTTATTTAAAGGGTTATATATAAAAGTAAAAATTCCTTTATGGGAAAAATTTAATTTGTTATATTAAAGGACGCCATTGGATAGTCCTGTATAGTATAATTTTTATTCTGGTAATAATAAAAGGATTAATCGCGGGATAAAAAAATCATGGTTTAATTTTAAAAAATTTATAATACCCCTTATTTTTTATAAAAGCGTAAACCCTTACGATAAGTAAAAGCCTAAAAGGCCGCCGCGCCATTACCGTTATTTTCTTTAAAAGCTTTACCTCGGCCATCCCCTTAATTATAAGCGCTAAAAAAACCAAACCCTTATACCGGCTGCATAAAAGGCCTAATTAGGCCGGGAATATTTTTAGCCCCCAAATTTAAAACGTTTATAATTTTTAAAAGATTAAGGCCGCCGAAAATAATTTCGAAATAATTCTCCCAATATTTAATATTCTGCTCCCATACCGTATTATTAAATAATTTCTTAATGCGGAATTTTTTATAAAGGGTATAGCCATTATAAAAAGGATCGAAATCCGAAATTAATATATATTTTTTAAGGCCTTTATTTTCGGCTATATAAACCTTATTAAACTAAAGGTAATTATTATACCTATTCTCGGTATACCTAGGAACGGAAATATATTCGAAAAAGGGGAATATATAATAAATAAAAATATTAGGTTTTTAGCCTTAAAAATAACTCGCCCATTCAAAAGTATAATACTTATAAGGGTTTTTATTTATTATACTTTTAAATTATACGGCCAGTATTTATTAATAATAAAAATAAAAGGAGAAATATAAATCATTTATAATTTGCCCTAGGAAATCTCTATATAAAATAAAAATAATAATAGGCCGATTAACCCTTTTATATAATATAAGGGCCAGGCTAGTAATTTTAAAAAGGGTTTTAAACATATCCAGGTTAATATATATGGCCATATAAATATAATTTAAAGGAGGGTCCCTAAATAGGCCAAATTAGAAATAATAAAGGATATTTTAAAAGAGTAACAATAATTAATCCTATTTAACCCTAGGAGGTAAAAATGGAAAGGGTATAAAGGTGGAATACACCTTATAAACGAAATTAAAAACCGGCTTAAACCGGGTCCTTTTAATAAGGTTTAAAAATAATCTCGGCGGAAAAATATTAAACTGGAAGGTTTAAACGGTATCGTGCTTAAAAGGTATTTTAATTTTAAAAACCGCAACCGTATATTAGGGTGGTTAATTTAGGGGGATTAAATTAAAGGAAAAGGTAAAAAAGGACCTTTTAAATAAACCCTAAGAGAAAAGGCCCGGGCTGGTTTATTATATAAGGTTAAATTAATAAAAGGTATAAGGTAATAAGGGGGATAAAGGGAACCAAATAAAGCCGTTAAAATTAATGGTTAGATCCTAAAGCATTCGATTAATACGGCCTCGCGGCCTAGCCGGTAAAGAAGAAAAAGCAGGAGTAATTACCAGGGAAATTAGAATTAAATAACCTTATATAAAATTAATAATTTGGGAAAAATATACCTGGAGAAGGGTTTCGGGTAATAATAAAAATAATATTAATTAAAAGGGCCGCCTAATTATAAGTAAAACGCTTAATAATCCGAGTACGGCTTTTTATAATATAAGCCCCGGGCCCTTTTATAAAAGGAGGAGGAGTATAAGGGCGAGAAAAAGCAAAGGTTATATAATAAGGTGTAGGAAAAGAAAAAGGCTGGCTTATAGGCATAATAGGTTTAAAAAAACCAAAAGGCCTATTGGCCGTTGGTAAACGCCGAATAAAAGCCAAAAAATTAAAAAGCCCCTTATAAGCCTTCTTATTATTACTTTGGTTTAAATGGGACATATTTTAAAAGGATTAGGGAGTAAATTAAAAAAGGGGGTAATAAAGGGAGCGAGTATTTAAGGGAAAAAGGGCTTGGAGAAAGGGAAAAGAGCGAGGAATATATAAAAAAAAAAGTATTATAAGGAGAAAAAAGGCACCGATAAAAAGTATATAGGAGGAAGGATTATCGAAGGTATAGGAGGAAAAAAAAGGAGAAAAGTTGGGCTAAAATATTTATATGGTTATCCGATTAAAAATGGGAGGCCCGTTAATAATTATAAAAGTTATAAAAATTATAAGGGTAATAGGGCAAAAGAATAATAATAGGAATATTCGAGAAAATACTTATTTATTTAAAAAAATACCACCATTTACTTAAAACCCGTTAATATATTTAAACCCTATAGGTATAAATACCCCCCTTTTTTCCCCCCTATATTTCCTCGGTTTTTTCTAATTATATTATTTCCCAGCCTTAAATCTTTATAATATAATCCTGCTTAGTTTATTCTCCATTTTAATTTAATTCCTTATTTTTAAATTCCCTTACCTTTTAAAAGCTTATATTACCCTTAACCCAACCCCTAATATTTAATACCTTTTTAGCCCTTTTAACTTAAAAACTTTAATTTAAATATACCTTTTATTTTTTATTATTATTTAATAAAGCGAAAAAACCTTAAACAGTATTATTTTAATAATGGGAGATTATACCTTCAAAGGGTTAAGGTTAAAAAACAAAACCAGCGTTTAAATGCCTAAATATTAATCGGAGTTTTTATTTAAATTATTCCGAAAAATAATTCTTTATATAAAAACCCTTATTAAACCTTAGCGCCTATATAAAAACCAGGCCCGTTAAAAAGGGCCAATCCCTTTATATATTTTATATATAAATAACCCAAAGCTTAAAAAAATTGCCTAAAGGAATATAAGCGTAATTATTAGGAATATGCTTAACCTTATTAACCGCTATAGGAATAACCGCTTCCGCCAACGGCTCCGAAGGCCTATTATCACCAAAGCGTTTTTTATAAATATTTAAGCATATATGTATAATATTATTAAATTATTAAAATACGATTAATCTTTTTCCCATTAATAATTAACTGCCTATAAAAATTACCTCGAAATATATAATAGGGTAAATAATATTAGGTTTACGATTACGGATTTTAAACCTTTAAGGGGACCTAAGGATATACTAATTATTAAAAACCAGGCGGCCCTTATAATTTCCCTATAGTACCCGTTTTTTAAAAATTATAATCTGCTTAATATAATAAAGGCAAGGGTTAATCCTATAATAAAAGGGTAAAAAGACCTGTAAATAATTTTTATCCAAAATTACCATAGGGGTATAATACTTATTATATTCGTATTAAAAAATATAGGAAAGGATTTTAAAAGGTATATATAAGAGGCTTGTATAAGGTTTTTGGCGATACTCCAAAATAAAACCAATAGGGGTATGTTTAAAAAGTACGGCCTCCAGCCTAAGGTTCTCCTTATAATAATTATTTTTATATAAATCAGCCCCTTTTACCGATCTTAGTACTTTATAATATTAAAAACGCTTAGGATTATAATTTATAAATAAAAAATAATATGGATTTATACGCGAATAAAAAGGGAGGTTTATATTAATAAAAAGGCCCTTATATTTTAAAAGTTAAAGGATAATGGAAAAAGGCTATGGTACCGCCTTTAAGAGTTAAAATTAGGCATGGGGGGAAAAGGGAAAAGGAATTATATATTATATCCCTTCGGGCCACCGCCTAATAATTATATAAGGTATTTTATAAATTAAGTAAAGGTATTTTATATAAATTATTTAAGGTTTATAATGGGCCCTAATTTATTAAAAAATCTTTTTAAAGCAGGGTGGCTATAAAGGGAAATTAACGCTATTACTTAATACGAGGTCTTTTTGCGTATAATAGCGGGAGGTAACGATCCCCAGGGTTATTTGATTAAAAATAAAAAATAGTAAAGCCTAAATATAAATATAAATATTACCGGGATGCGTTTTTATATATTTAATATTCGTATAGGCCTTAGGCCTTTTTTAATACGCCCTAAGCTCCTTAATATTAAGGTAAATTCCATAATTTATAAGGGAATAAATCCGTTTAATTTTTATATAAAAAATTAGGAGAATATAATGGAGTTAAAATCGGGAAATAATATAAATTCGGACTTTATTTATATAATTAATCCTGTATACCGAAGGCAAAGGGGCCAGGTAGCCTCGGAAAAAAAAAGGGGTAATAACCGCCCTTGTAAATTTTCTAGGGGAGAATATATATTACCGGGATAAAAGCCTAATTTATTAAAATTATTTAAACTATTATTATATACCCCTTTTCTTTTTTTTTTACCCTTCGTATACTTTATTATGCGCGCATTTTCCGTTAATTATTAATCGTTACCCTTATCCCCACCCTTAAAAATAGCCTTATTTTCCCCACGCGTAATTTTTACCCTTAAGCGATTATTATAATCCTAACTCCCCATATATATTAATTAACGCTGGTGGGTGTATAAAGGATAATATAGGCCGCTTTTTAATATTAAAATGGATAATAATTTTAAAATATTTAAAAAGGAGATTATTAAAAAGCCTTTATACCGTTTATTAATAAAAAAAAGGGCCCACCGGCCGGAGGACCTTAAGTTTTATTTCGTTTAGCGTTATTTACCCCGTCCCGGACCTAATATATAACCTACCTATACCGAGAATTTCCCGGGATGGGTTATTATTAAAAGAAATATTAAGCGAAAGGCTGCGGAGGAGAAGGAAAGGAAGGAAGCTTAAAAAAGGGAGGCGGTAAGAGTAAAAAATACGGCCTATAATATTAAGTATGGCCAGCGCCGCCGATTTAAAAGGATTAAAAGGGCTCCTTAAGCTTAATTGGCTTTTAATTATATAAAAAGGGGGAATAAGTATTTTATTTTTTATTTTATAAATCGTTCGGAGTAAAGTTTAAATATTACCAATTAAAATAAACCCTCCGGGGAAAATAAAGGTTAAGGTGTAATAAAATTTATAAAAATAAAGCTATATAATCTTATTTAATTATAATAAAATAAAAAAGGGAACCCGTAATTATTATAAAAAAATTATTAATAATATACGAAGGGTAAAAAAGCGGATAAATTGGTAATACTGGTAAAAACTAGGAAATTTTTCCTAAAATTTTTCGGACCGCGGGGCGCGGTTTTTTATTATGGATTGGTAAAATATAACGGTGCCGAAGGTATTTCCCGTTATATTTATACCAAAGATCGGCGCCCGGCGCGATTACTTAAATAATTAATTTAAAGCCCTAAAATAATCCTATATAGGATTATATAAAAAGCCAAAAGGACCCCCGGGATTTGTGGGACTTTTAAAAGGGTAATAAACCATGGCGGTAAAAATTTAATTATAAAAATACAATTATTATTTAATACATTATATTTTCCCCCAAATATTATATTATTATTTAGGAATAATCCTGTACAGGATTATTCCATATTTTCTAAAGTGTTGCCACTCTTAAATAGGTAATTAGAGGTTTAACCAAACCAAACAGCTTGGTTTCAAACACCGACCATGCAGCGAGGTTATCAGACCTACTCCCCGTTACAATACCTATTAGCCGATTAGTCCTGCCCAAAATAATTAAATAAAATCTAATTAAAAAGCTAAATACTTTAAGCGTGGTTAATATATATACATTATTAAATTAAAAAATAGGCGAAAAGGTGAAACTGGTATTGGATAATGGTAAAATTAGGGAAAATAAGCCCTAATATAAAAACCACCATGGGTATAATCCTAATTAAACCTATTAAATTAAACGGGACTATACGCGAGGATTTTATTATATTTAGGCCGAATTCCCCCAAAAAATTAGTATAATCCCTTTGGAAATTTTAAAGGTATAAGTATTCCTTATATTAATAACCAGTTTTAATAAAAGGCCCTAATATTAAATTAAGGTAATAAAATATTATTAATGCTTAGAAAATAACCATATATTATATAATTATTTGTGGGATATTTAGGATTAAATTAACGGAATTTCTTATAAATACCCCTTTTATTAAATACCAGGATGGGATTTTAAAAGGAGCGAATATAATATTTGGCGTATTAAAACGTTTAATAATATAATTACGGAAGGAGTATTAATAAAAATAATATTCCTACAGTATTATAAGCAAAAAAAGGTGCCTAAGGATTGGTACGATTAGGTATAAAAGGCCTAAAATACGATTATAAAAAACCCTTAATTTTTAAAAAATACGCCTGGTTTAATTAATAAAAAGGACCAGGTATTTTAAATATATTAATTATAAATAAACCTAACCGATAAGGTTTATAAAATCCCCAAAAATAATACTATTTAAAATAATTAACCATTTATTATAATAAAAGGTAAAATAATAACGGTTAAGGAGTACTTATAGGAAAACTGGGAGAATATAAAAACGGAAATAATAATAAAAACCCTTATTATTAATATTTATAATAAAACGGCGTAAACGGTTTTTAATTATAACCAGGAAGGAATTAAAAAAAGATAAGGCAGGCCCCTAAAAAAAAATAAAAATGGAAAATAAGATTAAAGCGGTTAGGGAAAAAAAAGGCGCCAAAGGAAAAAAGAAGGATTCTGATTATAAAGAAGTATTGGGCGCGATAAAGGAGAAAATGGAACGTAATATATAGGAGGAAAAAAAGGCGCCCTTAAGCAATAAGCATAAGGACCCCTTAAAGCTTACGGATCTAATTTTTTAAAAAATAATGGAAAAATAATTTGTAAAGATTATGGGAAGGCCTTACGGGTTAATAATTACGGAAATATTATAAATATCGCAATTTATAAGAAGAATCTTATAGGAAAAACTGGTAAATAAAATAAAAATAAAGGAAATTATTAATAAAATTATTTATAAGGGTAAAAAGCCAAAGAAATACCGATAGGTAATTTTAAATAGGCCTAATATTTACCAGGTAATTAAAATAAAAACACGTTTTATTAATAATATACCCCGAAAAAAATTAAAATTTATAAACCTTATATATATTTAATTATATTAATAATATAAGCGTATAAACTTTAGGGTCCTATTTATAAGCCTGCCAAAAGGCCTAAAAACGGTAATATTAAAGGGAGGAAAGGCAGTTTCCTATTTAATTAATATTCCTAACCCATTAATATTAATTCCCTTAATAATCCCCTTTTTCCTTTACCCGAGCCCGTGCTTATTAATACGCATAGGAGGGCTAAAAAATAGGCTGGCCAGGATTATTATAAATATAAGCGCGGAAACTAATATTTTAAAATAAACCTATGTTTAAAAATACGGCTTTAAGATTTACCAGGCGCGAATTATGTTTTCCGATTATAATGGTTAAAAAACCAATTTAGCCTTGGTTATACGGCAATGGGTGCACGTTTTTTTAAAACCTAAACGTATTATGCAGAATTTTTTCGTGCCAAAAAAAAATCAAAAAAAGGCGCCAAAAATAATATTAAAAATGCCTTTTATTATAATAACGGGGTGGAAATAACGCCATAATAAAAAGCGTAACGCATTAATCGGGGAGCTCGAAATAAAAGAAAGCAATTATATTATTATTATTATAAATTTAACCCTGGAAAAAAAACATGGAAAAATACTCCGTAATATTTATCCCTAAAAAATAAAGGTTTTTAAGAAAATATAGGAAGCTTTTATAATTCGATTAATAAAAAAAAAAAGGACAGTATAAAATTAAAAAAACCCCGTATTAATAAAATCGAAATCCCTGCCTATATAATGGAAATTTTAAATTCGAATAATAAAAAAATAATAGCTTAATTTTTTATAAAGGAAATTAAGCGCCTTATAAAGAAATTTAAGGAGGATATACCTATAAAGGGGTATATTAATAGGCCGTAAAAAGGGAAAAACCTTTTAAATGGAGAAATCTGGACCGGAAAACCAAATATAAAGGTTATCCTTTACCAGCCAAAAGGGTAGGGGCGCCAAAAGCCTTACAATTACCCACGGAACCCCAGTTATAAAAAAAAAACTATTAAAAAAAGATTAAACGTTTTTTTAGGAAAATATTATAAGGGTAACGATCGGGAGTTACGAAATAATAAAAAAAGGATATAAAACTTTATTATTAACGAAATCCTAAGTATTGGCGGAGCCCAAAAGGCATTTCCCCTTAATAATACCAATATTATTAATATTTTTATTATATATAAGCGTATGGCGGATAAAATAAAGCCCGTGGATATTTAAATAAGGTATAAAACGGCCCCCGTAAACCCGGACTGGTATAAGAAAAAATGGGAAAAAAATACATTATTAAAAAAAAATCGTAATAATATTAAATAAAATAAATATATTTGCCCACGATTATATAAGGTAAGGTGCAGCGGTACCAGGCTTATATTAAAAAGGAAAAATAAAATTTTAAAATTCCTCGGGGAATTATAAGGGGAAAAATAAAGGATATTTATAAATATACTTATAAATAAAAAATAAGTATTAATATGGTCCTGGGAATATTTAGGTAAAATTAATCTTAATATAACCCTTTCTTAAAAGATTAATATAGTATTTTATATAAGGTGGTAGATTAAAAGTATTCCTATTTTTAAGGCATTAATAATAGTGGTAATCGAAATATTTAAGGAGCGAAAAAAAAAAGGGGTAATTAAATTAAATTAAACGGCGTACCGTAACCCCTGGTTTTTAATTAAAAAGAAAAATAAGAAGTACCGCTTAATTAATTTAGCGGAAAGGCTTAATTTAATTATAATTCGTAATATTTTTATACTTTTAATTACCGATAAGTTTATAAAAAATATAACCTATTACCAGTTTATTTTATTTTTAAATTTTTACTCCGGATACAATTAAATGGTGCTCGATCCAAAATCCCGAGATTTTATTATTTTTATAATATTCGCCGGCCTATTTAAAATAACCACGTTTTTATAAAAAGGAACGAATAATATTACTTAATTTTATAGGATTAATTTTATTATTTTCCTAGGTTTTATTCTAATAATATACAGGACATTTATCAATAATATTACGATTAAAGGTTTTATTATTATATTTAATGGGCGAGAAATTTACCCAGGGGTACGGTAATATATGGCCGAATATATTAGGAATTTGGATTAAATATTATTATAAAATAAGCTGGCCGGGATTATAATTTTTATGGTTAAATTTAAATAGTGCCAGAAATTAACCGTAATAATAGGTTTTATATACGGAACGAATAGCCGTAATCCTAAACAGGCCAAAATTATTAAAATTACAAAATGGACGGTTTTTAAAAATACATCGGATATTAAAAAATTTATTAATATAATGGTTTTTTACCGAATATTTATTAAGGATTTTATTTATATTATTAAACCCTTATACGAATTTATCCGTATAGGGGTGTAATTTATTTAGGAGAAAAAGTATATAAAAATAACGGAGATCTTTAAATAAACCTTAATATTACCCCCAATTTTAATTAAAATTAATTATTTCCCGAAGGCAGGGCGTATTATTATTAAAGTAAATATATTAGGAACCGGATGGGGAATATAGATGGGCCAAAAGAGAAAAGGGAAGGTTTTAATAACGAGGTACGAGTTTAATTATTAAAAAGAAACCAAAGGAATATACCATTCGGCCAAACTGGAATATAAAGGGCTGCTTATAATTTTAAAGCGATTACGGAATTACCTATACGGCGCGCATTTTACCCTTAAAATAAATACGGTTAATATAATATATTAATTTAATAATAATATTATTAACCTACCCGGAGCATTTATTATTAAATGCATCGTATAAATACGGTAATTCGATTTTAATATAAAATATATATTAGGAAATAAAAATATTATAATAAACGTATTATTATAAAAACCCCCAGGATTTTTAAATAAGGAAAATAATAAATTGGAGGAAAATATCGAAAATTTTATTAATACGTAATTATACGTACTTAGGGCTGTATAGGATTAAAGGAATATTAAGGTTTTAAAAGGAGAAATATAAAATAATAAATCCTAAAAAATAATATATTTCCTTACCACCTTAAAAAAACCGAGCGATATTTTTTATAAATTATTTTTCCATTAAAAAAAAAAAGCTTTAAATTACCTGGTAAAGGATTAAAAGCTTTAGCGCAAAACCTTAAGGGGTAAATTATAATTATAATTGGTGATTAATAATAACCAAATCCGGAAATATATTATTTAAAATAATTATATTTATAAAGGGTATAAAATACGGAACGCTATATTTAATTTTATTATTTAATATTATTATTAAAAAGGATAATAAAAGCAAGTGCAGGAAATATTAAAAACCTGCCTAATTTATTAAAAGCAAAACCCTTAAAGGCCTAAAATACCGTTAAAAAATTTTAATCTTATTTTAACCCCCTTTTTTAAAATTTCGCTCGATATTTTTTAAATATTATTAAAAAAAGGGTATATTTATATTATATAAACCAAATATAATTTAATAAAATAAATTAAAGGGCGATTATTATAAAAAACCACCGTAGGATAATTGGTTAATTTTATTTGGTAAAATATAATTTATAGGTATGGGATATATGGGAAATTGGTAATTAATAAAGGACCAGAAAACCGAGGGTTTTTAAATAAGCTTATAAAATAAATAGGCCTAGCCAAGATTACGGTATTAATATATAATTTATAATTATAAGGGGGAATAAAATACCATTATTTAAATATTAAAGATATATTATTAAAATTAGGCGGTAATTGGGTTAATATATACCCAGGGGTATTAATAGCGTAAAAAATTATAATAAACCAAATTATAGGATTCTTCCCATACGTATTACTGTACGGTTAAAAAATAATTACCCTTATTAAAATAGCGCTCCCTACCTGGAGAATAATTAATTAAAAAGATAATATATTATACGCGGATTTTTTAGCGAAAAAAAGCCGGGTAATAAAACGGAAAAAAACGGATTTGGCGGAGGTAGCCCGAATTCTATAACGGAATAGGGAAGCCAGGGCCAAGTATATGGATAAAGAAAATAACGGGAAGATAAGGAAAATCCTATTAAAAAAAGGGGATTTAATATTACGATGGATATTAATTATAAGGGTTAAAAGTATAAAGAATAAATAAAACCCTTAATGGATAAAACCTTATATTATTTATAAGCTTTCGAATAAAGGAAAAACGGTACAGTTTAGGGAACCTTATAAAGGGAGCCCTCCCTTTAAGCGTATAATCGGAAATAATAAGGTTAAAAAATTTATCCAAAAGAACGGATGGTAAAATAAGCCGGCAGGAATTAATAATAATACCTGGAAAAAATGGGAACCTTATTTAAAATAAAATAATAAATTAGGAAAGGATTATATAAAATTAAACGATAAGGAGAATAATTTAAAAGGCCATATTAGGGATAATATATTAAAAAGTTTAAATAAGGATTAACGCCGAACGGTAATATTTTATAATAGCGATTAAAAGAAAAAAAACGATTTAATCGAATGTATTATTATAGTATTACGGCCAAGAAAACCACGCAATATAAAAGAATTAAAAAATAAAAAGCGGGAATTAGGGAAAGTATTTTTTTGGGGAATAATAAAGAAAATACGATTTTAAATTTTAATAATAATTACGGAAAAATTTAATAATATTCCTTTTATAAAAGAATAAAGCTATATAATATTACGAGACCTTTAAAGGAATTACTATATAAAAAGAAATTCCCCTTTTTATATATTCCCTCCCTTATATAATAATAAACCTTAACCAGTTTAAAACCAAATATTATAAAAGGACCTAATAAAAATTATATATTTAAAGCTCCGTTAATAGCCCGAGGTGTATACACGTATATAAAAAAAGAACCATATCCCCTTATCCAAAAATCTGGAAAGGAATATTTTTACGTTTTTTTTTTCCGTTCTTATATTATACCGAATGGCCTTATTTTAAATTATTTATAAATGGCAATTAAAAATAGCTTTTTAATTTTAAAAAAGGTTATCCGTTTAAATTTCAGTTCGTTTATTTAATTTACAAAGAAAAAAGGGCGGGATCCCTATTTAAAGGGGCTATACATAAAAGTAAAAATTCCTTTATGGGAAAATTTAATTTCTTATATTAAAGGACGCCATTGGATAATCCTGTATAATATAATTTTTATTCTAATAATAACAAAAGGATTAATTATAAAATAAAGAAATTATGGTTTAATTTTAAAAAACTTATAATATTCCCTATTCCTTACGAAAGCGTAAACCCTTATAATAAGCAGGAGCCTAAAAAACCGCCGTACCATTATTATTATTTTCTTTAAAAGCTTTACCTTGGCCATCCCCTCGATTATAAGCATTAAAAGAATTAAACCCTTATACCGGTTATATAAAAGGCCTAATTAGGCCGGGAATATTTTCAGCCCTTAAATTTAAAACGTTTATAATTTTTAAAAGATTAGGGCCGCCGAAAATAATTTCGAAATAATCCTCCCAATGCTTAATATTTTACTCCCATACCGTATTATTAAATAATTTTTTAATACGGAATTTTTTATAGGGGGTATAATTATTATAAAAAGGATCGGAGTTCGAAATTAATATATATTTCTTAAAGCCTTTATTTTTAATTATATAAACCTCGCCAAGCCAAAGGTAATTATTATACTTATTCCCGGTATACCTAGGAACGGAAATATATTTAAAAAAGGGGAATATATAATAAATAAAAATATTAAACTTTTAACCTTAAAAATAATTCGCCCACCCGGAGGTATAATATTTATAAGGGTTTTTATTTACCACGCCCTTAAATTATACGGCCAATATTTATTAATAATAAAAGCGAAAAAAGGAATATAAACCACTTATAATTTACCTTTAAAAGCCTTTATATAAAATGGGAATGGTAATAGGCCGATTAACCCTTTTATATAATATAAGGGCCAGGCTGGTAATTTTAGGAAGGGTTTTAAATATATTTAGATTAATATATATGGCCATATAAATATAGTTTAAAGGAGGGTCCCTAAATAGGCCAAATTGGAAATAACGAAGAATATTTTAAAAAAATAACGATAATTAATCCTGTTTAGCCTTAGGAGGTAAGAATAAAAAGGGTGCGAAGGTGGAATAAACCTTATAAATAAAGTTAAAAACCGGCTTAAACCGGGTCCTTTTAATAAGGCTTAAAAATAGCCTCGGCGGAAGGATACCAAACTAAAAGGCCTAAACGGTATTATGCCTAAAAGGTATTTTAATTTTAAAAACCGCAATTATACGCTGGGGTGGTTAATTTAGGGGGATTAAATTAAAGGAAAAGGTAAAAAAGGATCTCCTAAATAAACCCTGGGAAAAAAGGCCCGGGCTGGTTTATTATATAAGGTTAAATTAATAAAAGGTATAAGATAATAGGGGGAATAAAGGGAGCCGAGTAAAGCCGTTAAAACCAATGGTTAGGTTTTAAAGCACCCGATCGATACGGCCTTACGGCCTAGCCGGTAAAGGAAAAAGAGTAAGAATAATTACCAGGGAAATTAAAATTAAATAGGGCTATATAAAATTAATAATGTGGAAAAAATATACCTGGAGAAGGGTTTCGTGTAATAATAAAAGTGGTGTTAATTAAAAGGGCCGTTTAATTATAAGTAAAACGCTTAATAATCCGAGTGCGGCTTTTTATAATATAAACCCCGGGCCCTTTTATAAAAGGAGGAAAAATATAAGGGTAAGAAAAAATAAAGGTTATACGATAAGGTATAAGAGAAAAAAAAGGCTGGCTTATAGGTATAATAGGTTTGGAAAAACCAAAAGGCCTATTGGCCATTAATAAACGCCGAATAAAAGTTAAAAGATTAAGAAGCCCCCTATAAGCCTCCTTATTATTACTTTAGTTTAAATGGGATATATTTTAAAAGGATTAGGGAATAAATTAAAAAAAGGGGGTAATAAAGGGAGCGAATATTTAAGGGAAAAAGGGCTTAAAGAAAAGGAAAAAAGTAAGGAATATATAAAACGAAAAGTATTATAAGGAGAAAAAAGGCACCGATAAGAAATATATAAAAGAAAGGATTATTAAAGGTATAGGAGAAAAAAAAGGGAAAAAAATTAGGCCAAAACATTTATATAATTATCCGATTAAAAATGGGAGGCCTATTAATAATTATAAAAATTATAAAAATTATAAGGGTAATAGGGTAAAAAGGGTAATAATGGGAACGCTCGAGGAAATATTTATTTACCTAAAAAAATACCACCGCTTGCCCAAAACCCGCCAGTATATTTAAGCCTTATGGGTATAAGTACCCCCTTTTTTCCCCCCATATTTCCTCGATTTTTTCCAACCATATTATCTCCCAGCCTTAAATCTTTATAATATAATACTACTTAATTTATTTTTTATTTTAATTTAACTCCTTATTTTTAAATTCCCTTGCCCATTAAAAGTTTATATTACCCTTAACCCAACCCTTAATATTTAATACCTTTTTAACCCTTTTAACCTAAAAACTTTAATCCAAATATACCTTTTATTTTCTATTATTATTTAATAAAGTAAAAAGGCCCTAAGCAATATTATTTTAATAATAGGAAATTATACTTTCGAAAAATTAAAGCTAAAAAATAAAACTAATGCTTAAATATTTAAATATTAATCGGAGTTTTTATTTAAATTATCCCGAAAGGTGATTTTTTATATAAAAGCCCTCGTTAAATTTTAACGCCTGTATAAAAACCAGGCCCATTAAAAAGGGCCAATCCCCTCGTATATTTTATATATAAATAACCCAAAGCTTAAAGAAATTGCCTAAAGGAATATAAGCGTAATTATTAAAAATATACTTAACCCTATCGACCATTATAAGAACGACCGCTTCCGCTAACGGCTCCAAATACCCATTACCATTAAAACGTTTTTTATAAACATTTGGGCATATATATATAATATTATTAAATTATTAAAATATAATTAACCTTTTTCCTATTAATAATTAATTGCTTATAAGGATTACCTCGAGATATATAACGGGGTAAATAATATTAGGTTTACGATTACGGATTTTAAACCTTTAAGGGGGCCTAAAAATATACCAATTATTAAAAATTAGGCAGCCCTTATAATTTCCCTATAATACCCGTTTTTTAAAAATTATAATTTATTTAATATAATAAAGGTAGGGGTTAATCTTATAATAAAAGGGTAAAAAAACCCGCGAATAATCTTTATTTAAAATTACCATAAAGGTATAATATTTATTATATTTATACCAGAAAATATAGGAGAGGATTTTAAAAGGTATATATAGGAGACTTATATAAGGTTTTCGGTAATATTTTAAAATAAAACTAATAAGGGTATATTTAAAAAGTACGGCCTCCGGCCTAAGGTCCTTCTTATAATAATTATTTTTATATAAATTAGCCCCTTTTACCGATTTTAATATTTTATAATATTAAAAATACTTAGGATTATAATTTATAAGCAAAAAATAATATGGATTTATACGCGAATAAAAAGGAAGGTTTACGCTAATAAGGAGGCCCTTATATTTCCGGAGCTAAAGAATAATGGAAAAAGGCTATGGTACCGCCTTCGAAAATTAAAATTAAGTATAAGGGGAGAAGGGAAAAAAAACCATATATTATATCCCTTCGGGCCATCGCTTAATAATTATATAAGGCATTGTATAAATTAGGTAAAGGTATTTTATATAAATTATTTAAGGTTTATAATAGGCCTTAATTTATTAAGGAATTTCCTTAAAATAGGGAGGTTATAAGGGGAAATTGGTATTATTACGCGGTACGAGGTTTTTTTACGTATAATAATAAAAGGTAATAATCCCTAAGGTTATTTAATTAATAATAAAAAATGGTAAAGTTTAAATATGAATATAAATATTACCGAAATATATTCCTATATATTTAATATTTGTATAAACTTTAGGCCTTTTTTAATATGCCCTAAGTTTTCCAATATTAGGGTAAATTCCACAGCTTGTAAGGGGGTAAACCCGTTTAATTTTTATACGGAAAACCAAAAGAATATAATAAAATTAAAATCGGGAAATAATATGGATTCGGATTTTATTTATATAATTAATCCTGTATACCGAAGGCGGAGGGGCCAGGTGGCCTTGGAAAAAAAAGGGGGCAATAACCGCCCTTATAAATCTCCTAGGGAAAAATATATATTACCGGGACGAGAGCCTAATTTATTAAAATTATTTAAATTACCATTATATACCCCTTCCCTTTTTTTTTTATCTTTCGTATATTCTATTATACGCGTATTCCTTATTAATTATTAATCGTTAGTTTTATCCCCACCCTTAAAAATAACCTCGTTTTCCCAATATATAATTCCTATCCTTAAACGATTATTATAATCCTAATTCCCCTTATATATTAATTAACGCTGGTGGGTGTATAAAAAATAATATAGGCCGCTTTTTAATATTAAGGTGGATAATAATTTCGAAATATTTAAGGAGAAAATTATTAAGGAGCCCTTATACCGTTTATTAATAAAAAGGAGGGCCCACCGGCCAAAAAACCCTAGGTTTTATTTCGTTTAACGCCATTTACACCGTCCCGGACCTAATATATAACCTACCCATATTAAAAATTTCCCGGGGTAGGTTATTATTAAAAGAAATATTAAATAAAAGGCTGCGGAAAAGGAGGAAAAAAAGGAAGCTCGAAAAAGGGAGGCGGTAAAAGCGAAAAATACGGCCTATAATATTAAGCATGGCCAGCGCCGCCGATTTAAAAGGATTAAAAGGGCTCTTTAAGCTCGATTGCTTTTTAATTATATAAAAAAGGGGGATAAGTGTTTTATTTTTTATTTTATAAATTGTTCGGAATAAAGCTTAAATATAATTAATTAAAATAAACCTTTCGGGGAAAATAAAGGTTGGGGCGTAATAAAATCCATAAAAATAAAATTAGATAATCTTATTTAATTATAATAAAATAAAAAAGGGAACCCGTAATTATTATAAAAAAGTAATTAATAATATACGAAAGGCGAAAAAGCGGATAAATCGGTAATATTAATAAAAACCAGGAAATTTTTTTTAAAGTTTTTCGGACCGCGGGGCGCGGTTTTTTATTATAGGTTGGTAAAATATAACGGTACCGGAGGTATTCCCCATTATATTTATATTAAAAACCGGCGCCCGGCGTAATTATTTAAATAATTAATTTAAAGGCTTAAAATTATTTTATATAGGATTATATAAAAAGCCAAAAGGACCCCCGGGATTTATGGGACTTTTAGGAGGGTAATAAACCATAACGGTAAAAACTTAATTATAAAAATACAATTATTATTTAATATATTATATTTTCCCCTAAATATTATATTATTATCTAGGAATAATTCTGTATAGGATTATTTTATATTTTCTGGAGTATTGCCATTCCTAAATAGGCAACTGGAGGTTTAACCAAACCAAACAGCTTGGTTTTAGACACCGACCATGCAGCGAGGTTATCAGACCTAGTCCCCGCTACAGGGCCGTATAAGGAAAGGGGCCTTTTATTTGTAAGAAGGCCATAAGAGTAATAAAAAATGCGGACAAGACCTTTAGGGCAATATTAATAAGTCCCCCAGTAAAAAACGAGCAAAATCGAAGCCAAGATTAAAATAAAGCGACCGAGCGCCTGGTAAAAATAAGTTATAATATCCCTGCCAGCGTTATTTTTATAAACCCGAAAGGTATTTATACCTTTACCCCGAGCGCCATCCTTAAGAATAAAAGGGCTTACCAAAATTCCACGCTAATATTTAAAACCACCAATCCAAATATAAGAAATAATTAACCATACTTTTTTTTATTAAATATATTAAAAAATTAAATAAAAATTAATTAATACGCCAAATAATGGCTTATATGGTGGGGGATAAAACGTAAACCGCCAAGGAATATTCTTTTCGAAATTTAACCATCCTAAATTTAAGGGTTAATTTCGATATTTTTATTAATAAATTACGCTTTTATAATTATTACCGCTTTACTTACGGTAATTACCTTTAGGTAGGGGATTTTAAAATCCTTATTTAGGGATACGGAACCGTATATATTCGGGTATAAATCCCTGGTTTTACCCGACGTATTAACCGAATATTAATATTATTAAAAATTATATATTACCCCAACTTTATATATAATATTATATCCCTTTATAATTTATACATATAAGATTATTAATAGGATTAAAGCCTTAATAATAATTACCTTAGGCATTTTAATGGGACCCTTATAATATAATTTTTTAATTAATATACCCAGTTTATTTTAAAGTATATACCCCTTTCCCATTTACGCTTAGGCCTTATATAGGGTACCTTTCCTATATATTATAAGGTTTTAAAAAAAAAAAAAAACTTATATATATTATACGCCTTATAAAAACCATATACCCAGGAGGTATTTAAATAATACCTCCGTTTAAATTACCCAGGTCCCAAGCCATTTTAAAAATTAATTAACCATTTAATTAATATTAAGATTAAAAGGCCTATTATAACGGAATATTCATAATATACCATTAATAAAGTAAATAAGAAATCTAATAATTATAATAAGTATTAATTAAAGGGGCGGGTAAACGTATAGCGCTGGATTTTTATAATTATATAAAGGGTTATAATAATAATATAAGTTTATTTCTTTTAACCGATAGGTATACGGGAATATTCTGGGATTATTACTTTAAAAACCGTAAAAATAATACCCTAATATAGGTTTTAAAAAACTTTTTTAAAATATAAATAACCTAATATTAACTTTTTATTAAGATTATTAAATTAAATAATAAAATCGTTATTTAATATTCCAGGGTTAAAAAAATGGTCGAAAAAAAAGGACGCCATATTAAGGCTTTTATACCATATATTTAGGCGTAAAACGGGCTGGTAAAAAGAATAAGTGGACTGGTAAAATAAAAAGTTTAAATTATAAAAGGAAATTTTCCTAAAAAGCTTTGGCCCGAGATTATTAAATTAACCGTGTACCTTTTTAACCGTATCCCTATATATAACCGCAAATGGTAAAGTTTATTTAAAAGTTCTACGGCAATAAGCCTTTAAATATATATTTTAAGGTTTATAAATATATTGCCTATATTATAATAATTATAGTTTTTTAAAAAAAAGCCAATTATTATAAATTAAATCTAAAAGCTTAAATAGGGTACCTTATAGGGTATTTTTTAATTAATTAATATTATACATAAATTTTTTTTCTTTATCGAATTATTATTACCCGAAATATTACTTTTAATAAGTTTATAATATATAATAGAAAGCCTAAATATTGGAAAATAATCTTCGAATTTTAAATATGGATAATATTTCCTAATTGGTTAATCGCATTATTATTAAATATTAAAAAATGGGAACTTAATCCTTTTTTTATAATGGCTTAAAAAAAGCCGATTAGTTTAATAATCCCGCCATAAAAAAATTATAAAGGGATTATAAAAATATTATTGGGGAAATATAAAGTATTAAATTAATAATCGTAATAAATAATTTATATAAATATATAAAATTGTACTTCGAATTATTTTTTACACCTTTCCAAATACATTTAAGCTTAATATTTACCGCCTCCTTTATAATTATTAAAAAAAATAATAAAAAATAATATGGTAAAAAGCTCCAGCCCTGGGAATATATATTCCTGGCGGGTATAAACGTATACCCAGTTATTTTAATTAATGGCCAAATTATAATATTAAAAAACCGCTATCGAGTTATTAAATAAGGAGCTTTTATATTATTACCCAAAACCTAAATTTTTAAATAAGCGGATATTCGTAAAGAGGTTAAATCCGAATTATTAATTTATAAAAATATATTAAAATCTTCTTTACGGTTTTTCCGCGATTATTTTAAGTATAATATAATAAAAAAGTTTAAATAAGTAAAAAGGATTTACCTTAAAAGTTATGGTATGGCGTAAATTTAGGATTAAATTTTAATTATAAATATCCCATATTATGCGTAAATATTAAATTATATATAGGTATATATTTATAAATTTACCCTTAATGGATATTTAATTAAATGTAAGGCACGCCTTATTATTAAAAAAAACCAGAAAATAAAGCATTATTTTAAAAAAACGTATACCGTTATATTAACCATATAAAGTTTCCGTATAATTACCACCATGGCCGTATATTATAATTTAAATATAATCCAATATAATATAATTAATATATTCGCTTAAATTATATTAAATAAACCAATTTATATACGTATAATACCAGGGTATAAAACCCATAATTATATTTTTAAACTCCGAAAGGCCATATATGGATTATATAAATTACCCAAATTATAATAAAATACCTTTATTAAAAAACTTATTAAATAAGGTTTCGAGGTTATTCCCAATAAAACTTATTATATAATTAAAAATACATTAATAGTTTTTTATTATATGGATAATTTCGTATTAATATATTTAAAGGAAAAAAGGACCGAAGCTTTATAATTTGGCAAAAAATTTAAAAAGCGATTCCCTTTTATTAAAAAAAATAACCTTAAATAGTTTTTAAATATTAAGGTTATCCGCGATCGCAAAAAACCCCTAATTTGGCTTTTATAGGCCACCTACGCTTAAAAGATTTATCGGTTAATAAAATTGGACGGTAAGCCTATTATTTTAATAGGATTAAAACGATTAATTCCCTATAAGGGAATTATTATTCCAGTACAAATTTATAAATATTAGGAAAAAATTAAATCGTTAATATATATTACGATTATTACGCGCCTTAATATTATATACGTAATAGTATAATTGGCCAGATTCCTAATAAACCTAAGGCTAGTATATTTTAAAACGGCGGATCGCGTATTTAATTATTTTTTCCATAATTTTAATTAATACTTAAAGCTTGGTGGCGTATATAATTTAAAAATATTTAATAATACCTCCTTTACCGATAATCTTTTAAACCGTAAAAGTACCCAGGCGTATACTATTTACTTATTCGGAGGCCTAATTATATAATACTTTAATAAATAAAACACGGTTATTATTTTTTTAATAAAAGCCGAATTATTAACGCTTTTTTAAGTATTAAATAAGTCGATATACGTTAATTATATAATTAAAGGATTAAGGATTAAGCTTTTATTTAAAAGGATTCGCATTTAATATAATAATATATAAACGATTTATTTTATTATAATAAAGTACGCCCGTTTTTTAATTTATTTCCGCCATATAAATATATATAACTATTGGTTAAGGTAGAAAATGGCCAAAAAATACTAAATATAATATACACTTTAAGTACGGAAATCCTTACGGATAATTTTACCAAGCCCTTATAATAATGGTCGTTTTTTTTATTTAGGGAAAGGCTTGGGCTAATCCCAAGGCCTGGAGAATCTTTCATTAAGGTAAAACCGAAATAGGCAGATTACCATATGAACTTTAAATAATAAATTTAATTATAACCTATTTATATTTTAATTTTTCCATATTTTAAAATTATCCGTATTTTAAATACCAATCGTTTTATAAATTTACCATAAATAAAATAATGATTAATTTATAAATCTCCCATAAGGAAATAATAAGGCTAATATAAGGGACCTATAAGATTATTAATAAGGACTTTATCAATAAAGCTTCGTAACTTTTATTAAATAACCGTATTATAATATTTTAAGGAGATGGTGTAGCGGGGAGTAGGTTTGATAACCTCGCTGTATGGTCGGTGTTTAAAACCAAGCTGTTTGGTTTGGTTAAACCTCCAGTTGCTTATTTAGGAGTGGTAATACTCCAGGAAATATAAAATAATCCTATACAGGAATATCCGGTACTTCCACGCAGGAAGTAAGGTGTGGGAATACGTAGTATCCGCCACACATATCGTGAAAATCGCTAA